>CAWUFW010026564.1:0-32560 GCA_963921515.1 Calotriton arnoldi
AAGGTCTCCGTCCTCCATCCCTCAAGCCCCCACTGCACAGGTGCCCCCACCACACCCTGCCCCAGGTTCCCCACCCACAGATATACCATCCCCAAGAGGATCAGGCCTTCTCCCCTGCCACTTGCTCTCCCAGCACCACACCCCCGCTGCGCTTGTCTGTGCCACTGATGTGGTGAGGGTGTCCTCCCCTCTGTCCAACCCACCTTGCCTGTTCCCCATTCTCCTCCCCTGGAGGTAGGCACTGCAGTGGAGTCCACTACCGCCCTGTCTGACTTGGGCACTGCAGTGGCGGACCTGTCCACTCCATCTGCAGGGTCCACTGCAGTTGTGCCGGCACCCACGACATCTGAGTCATGCCCCCCAGTTGTGCCGGCACACACCATGTCAGACACCTCCACTGCAGTTGTCAGTGGCTCTCCAGCACCCACCACCCCTTCCCTGACTCCCCCTGGTGAGCCCTGATCCTGTCCCTGCGGTGCCTGGCCTGCCCCCCGGTTGCCCCTCCTAGTGGATTGTCCCTGGTTTTGTGCAGGCATGCGTAGGGTGACATCTGCCAGTGTCACCCTGTTTGAACTTTGACAATGGACTGGCCATTGGCCTTTGCTCTATTTTTTCTGGACGTTGTTTTCATTCAACACATATGCTGAATAAAGCAACTTTCTTTTCTCTAGTGCTCATGCTTCAGATGTACATGTTGTTGGTGCTGCTAACCATGCCCTTGCTGCAGTGATGGTGATATCTGGTCTCATGATTATGAAGTGTTACTGTGCAGGAACCCATGTGGTCCAGGGGGAATGTGTCCTATCATGTGGTGTATCCATGTCATCCATAGCAGCATCTGAGGGTGTCATGTGTTCAGTATTTGGCAATGGGATTTCCTACTTACATTAGCAATTTCATATCTGTGGCTTCCACCCCTGCACATCTGTTGTGCCTGCCATCGTTGCATTTGTCTACTTCCCTGACCGTGTTGCCATCTCCACTGGACATGCAGGTTTGGGCATCAATGGGGAAGGACTCATCCGTGTAGTCAGTGCAACATTGCTATACAAGTGTGTTGGATCTGTGCTGATGATTCCGTTGGCACATCCATGACCAGGCTGATGTGATGGGAGCCCTCATTTGGTGCTAATTGTTGATTGTGTGACCAAGTGCTCAGCTGACATGATGGGGCCCTACTGAGGCAACATATGGCACAGCTTTCCTCACACAGGAGTGGAGTCCCCTCATGGCAGTGTGTACACGTGTGACATTGCCTGCGCCCAAGGTGTGTGTTGTATGTGCATGTCTGTGTGTTCACTTCCATTTATCTGCGCATGCTGTGATCCCTAGTGTTGTACCTGTTTGTGATGCTTGCTGACTTGAGCTATGTTCCCCCAAAGTCTTCTCCCTGTGTTCTCTGTGATGTGGGTGCATGGCACATTACTGGTCATCAGGGTGTCACCCATAGGTGTGTTTGCTGCCAGGGCTGAGTTTGTGTGCAGACGCAGATGGGTCACAGTCAGGTTTCCCCTTGGCACTTGTTGTTTGCCCCTGTCATGTGATTTTCAGTTCGTGTTATCTTTCAGTGATTGTGACACGTTGTGTGTGTGACTGCTGGCACTCCTCAGGGTCCGGGCTGCAATGTTGGTTGTTGTCTATGTGTGTTCTTTGTGGGTGACCTTGGCTTCTTCATTGGTGTGTGACTGTGGCTGGGATCCCATTGGTTGGTGTGGTATCGCCGTCATGTCCATGTACAGCGTAGTGTGCAGTGTGTCAGACATTCAGGAGTCTTGTTGAGTGGCCATGTGTGATGTGTTTCTGCACCTTGGTTCCCACCCACCACCCTGGAATAGTCATGGGTGCATGTGCAATGTCACCAGTGCATGTGTACTTCACTGCTGCACATTGTTAGAGGTCGAGGGGTGTGGTCTTGAGTGTGTGCAGATGGGAGTCGTTGCCCAGCTAGTCCCCTGCCTCCATGTTGGCCTTGGCTTACTGGCCATGCTGATTGATTTGTGCTTGTGTAGGTGTGATGGTAGTTTGTTGCTCAGGACACCTGACTGTGGTTCACAGTGTGAACGACATTTAGCTTTGTCATCACAGTGGGATTTTTATTCAGCCCAGGGTCACCACATTGTGGGGGCCCTGGGGGTGGTGCTGTGGTGTGTCTGTGTCTTGCTGTGTCAGTTGTTGTTCCTACGTGCCTGTGTGACATGTGTGTTTTGTGCTCCCTCTCATCTGACAATGCCTGCTTGCCCACATAGGGGATTTGGATCCATGACTTACCTTAGTGTGGCAGTGTATGCACATCTGTATGATTGGTATTCAGCTCTCCTCATGTGTTGTGTGGTTGCCTGGGGACACTGGCACCCCCACCCCTCACCTGCTGTGTATGATGACAGTGTTGGTCTGCCTGTTTGTGTTTGTGCATCTGCACCACTGCATTGGCATATCTTGGGTGTGCCATTGGCTGTATGTTGTTTGGTGTGTTTCCCCTGCTGTCCCTGGGACTCCTAGGTCATCGGTCAGCACAGTGATCATGGTTTGTGTGTCCCATTGCTGCCATGGTATGGTATCTGTTCACCTCACATCTGCTGTCTCCACAGGATATCTGCATTTGTGTGCCCATTGGTGCAAATATGTGGTTCTGCATTCTGATGGTCACTTCTGTCATTGTGTCATTGATGAATGTTGACGGTGTCAGCCCCCATGGGTGTTGTTTGTCTGCACATGGCCAAAGGAATGTCTCATTTGCACTGCAGTATTTGGATCACCTAATTTATGTTGCAATGGGACACATACACTACTTTGCCACAGATGAGTTTTTGGTTCTGTGACCAGGAATGATCCATGCAGTTTGGCAGTTGCAGCTCTTTCTTTGTCAACACTTACCTTTTGGTCACTGTGATGATGGGGGTGTAGACCCCATTGCCACAATGGTCAAAATGTGCTTCAGCTATGGACCCCACACTTGCCTTTTGGTCACTGTGATGATGGGGGTTTAGACCCCATTGCCACAATGGTCAAAATGTGCTTCAGCTGTGGACCCCACACTTGCCTTTTGGTCACTGTGATGATGGGGGTTTAGACCCCATTGCCACAATGGTCAAAATGTGCTTCGGCTATGGACCCCACACTTACCTTTTGGTCACTGTGATGATGGGGTTTAGACCCCATTGCCACAATGGTCAAAATGTGCTTCGGCTATGGACCCCACACTTACCTTTTGGTCACTGTGATGATGGGGGTTTAGGCCCCATTGCCACAATGGTCATGGGCTGCTTGCATTGTGGGTGCCACACACATATATGTGTGGCACATGTGCTAGGGGGTCACATTGTATGTTCAAAGTCATGTTCGGTGTTGTAGGCATTTGACACAGCCTACACACGCTTGTCATGGTGGTGGGGGGATGTCTTTATCTTGCATTCCCTAGGTTGTGGTGTGCTTGTTGTGTCATGCATTGTCCATCCTATGAGTGGGGGTGGTAGTAGTGGTAGGCATCAAGCCCCCTGGCTAAGGGTGGTAGTAGTGGTAGGCATCCTGCCCCCCTGGCTAAGGGTGGTAGTAGTGGTAGGCATCCTGCCCCCCTGGCTAAGGGTGGTAGTAGTGGTAGGCATCCAGCCCCCTGGCTAAGGGTGGTAGTAGTGGTGGGCATCAAGCCCCCTGGCTAAGGGTGGTAGTAGTGGTAGGCATCCTGCCCCCCTGGCTAAGGGTGGTAGTAGTGGTAGGCATCCTGCCCCCTGGCTAAGGGTGGTAGTAGTGGTAGGCATCAAGCCCCCCTGGCTAAGGGTGGTAGTAGTGGTAGGCATCCTGCCCCCTGGCTAAGGGTGGTAGTAGTGGTAGGCATCCTGCCCCCTGGCTAAGGGTGGTAGTAGTGGTAGGCATCCAGCCCCCTGGCTAAGGGTGGTAGTAGTGGTAGGCATCAAGCCCCCCTGGCTAAGGGTGGTAGTAGTGGTAGGCATCCTGCCCCCCTGGCTAAGGGTGGTAGTAGTGGTAGGCATCCTGCCCCCCTGGCTAAGGGTGGTAGTAGTGGTAGGCATCAAGCCCCCCTGGCTAAGGGTGGTAGTAGTGGTAGGCATCCTGCCCCCTGGCTAAGGGTGGTAGTAGTGGTAGGCATCCTGCCCCCCTGGCTAAGGGTGGTAGTAGTGGTAGGCATCCAGCCCCCCTGGCTAAGGGTGGTAGTAGTGGTAGGCATCCAGCCCCCCTGGCTAAGGGTGGTAGTAGTGGTAGGCATCCAGCCCCCCTGGCTAAGGGTGGTAGTAGTGGTAGGCATCCAGCCCCCTGGCTAAGGGTGGTAGTAGTGGTAGGCATCAAGCCCCCTGGCTAAGGGTGGTAGTAGTGGTAGGCATCCTGCCCCCCTGGCTAAGGGTGGTAGTAGTGGTAGGCATCCAGCCCCCCTGGCTAAGGGTGGTAGTAGTGGTAGGCATCCTGCCCCCTGGCTAAGGGTGGTAGTAGTGGTAGGCATCCTGCCCCCCTGGCTAAGGGTGGTAGTAGTGGTAGGCATCAAGCCCCCTGGCTAAGGGTGGTAGTAGTGGTAGGCATCCTGCCCCCTGGCTAAGGGTGGTAGTAGTGGTAGGCATCCAGCCCCCCTGGCTAAGGGTGGTAGTAGTGGTAGGCATCCAGCCCCCTGGCTAAGGGTGGTAGTAGTGGTAGGCATCCAGCCCCCCTGGCTAAGGGTGGTAGTAGTGGTAGGCATCCAGCCCCCTGGCTAAGGGTGGTAGTAGTGGTAGGCATCAAGCCCCCCTGGCTAAGGGTGGTAGTAGTGGTAGGCATCCTGCCCCCTGGCTAAGGGTGGTAGTAGTGGTAGGCATCAAGCCCCCTGGCTAAGGGTGGTAGTAGTGGTAGGCATCCTGCCCCCCTGGCTAAGGGTGGTAGTAGTGGTAGGCATCCTGCCCCCCTGGCTAAGGGTGGTAGTAGTGGTAGGCATCAAGCCCCCTGGCTAAGGGTGGTAGTAGTGGTAGGCATCCTGCCCCCTGGCTAAGTGTGGTAGTAGTGGTAGGCATCAAGCCCCCCTGGCTAAGGGTGGTAGTAGTGGTAGGCATCCTGCCCCCCTGGCTAAGGGTGGTAGTAGTGGTAGGCATCCTGCCCCCCTGGCTAAGGGTGGTAGTAGTGGTAGGCATCCAGCCCCCTGGCTAAGGGTGGTAGTAGTGGTAGGCATCAAGCCCCCTGGCTAAGGGTGGTAGTAGTGGTAGGCATCCAGCCCCCTGGGTGAGGGTGGTAGTAGTGGTAGGCATCCAGCCCCCTGGGTGAGGGTGGTAGTGGTGGTAGGCATCCAGCCCCCCTGGGTAGGGGTGGTGGTGCGCATTCAGGCCCCTGTGTGCATATGTGGCATTGGTGATGGCCATCCCGCCCCTATGGTGCTGCTGTTGCTGGTGTAAGTATATTCAGCATCCCCGTGTGTGTGTGTGATGTGTCGTGTACGTGTTGTATGTGTTTTGTGGTTGGTGTCTGGCTTACCTTCTGCGCCGTACGCGTCCGTGCCTGTTCCGGTAGTAGATGTAGAATATTGGTATGATCGGGACGAAGGGATTCATGGTTGGTTCGTGTCGTTCGTCCTTCTCGTTGCTTCGCGTCGTCCTCGTCACTTCGCCTCGTCCTCGTCGGTGCCGTGTTCGTCTCGTAGCCGTGGATCGTGTTGTGGCGCGAATCGGAGCTTATGTGCGCCTCTCCCGGATGCTTTGACGTGCCGTGCGTAGCGACGGGTTCGGCGCGTACGGGAAGCGCATCGTACTTGTCCGGCCGGACGGGGCTGCATTTTTCCTTCCGTGCGACTCAATTCGGCGTTTCCGGATTCGCCTCGGTCGGAGAACAGGACCTGGTTTGGGTGAGTACGGCTCGGCCGGATTTTTTGCTGTTGTGCGCATCGTACTTGCTCGTTCGGTGTACTGTACGGATCGGTCGGGAAACAGGCTTTCGCATGGCTTTTTTCCCGACCGAATGGTATTGGGTGCGCCTCCGACCGAGATCGGAATCGGCCCCTAGGTCAGCAAATGAAGCCACCCACTCAAGAACTGAACTCTAGGCCAATGGTTTGTATATACAAATATATGCTTGTTTTATTTTAGAACCAACAATAGGTATCAAAATATACTTTCTCAGAATGAGATGCTTTAGGTAAATACTTTCAATAGGCAATAGACTTTTGAATGCAATAGTTACAGTTGTTGCAATAGGCAACACAATTTTAAACACAATTATACATTGAGCTCAATGGGAATTTCTAGTTAAATGCAATTGATTACTTTTGGATTACTTTTCTTACCACAGGACTGGATCCTAGATTCAGTCCTGGGACATCTCCTGTAAACAGTTGAGTAAAAGCGTTTTGGTTACAGTTGTGATTTTTAAGGAATATTATTGTATTTTAAAAGTTGACACTTAGAAACTTTTTCACATAGAATCACCAATGTTATCCTATGGGAGGAAATTCACCTAGCAGGTAAGTGGGGTTATTGTTACTTTTTCTAACTCAGTGTTGGATCCTGGATCCAGCACTGGTGCATCTCCTGTAAACAGTTGGAAGAATGTGTTTTCGTTATACAGGCGATTTTTAACGAATATTTGTAAGTTTGAAAAATCGACACTTAGAAACTTTTTCAGCAAAAACCAGGCAATGTTATCCTATGGAAGGAAATTCGAGTTACCGGTAAGTACAGATATGATTACTTTTCAGGGTCAGTGCTGGGCACCAAAGTCCAGCACTGGGATCTCTCCTGATAACAGGTGAGTAAATTCATTTTCGTAATTCGGCTGATTTTAGGTGAATATTTTAAAGTCTCAAAACTCGACACTTAGAAGAATTTCCAAGTGAAACCAGTCAATGTTACCCTATGGAAGGAAATTCAATTCGCCGGTAAGTTACTTTAACGTTACTTTTGTAATCCAGTGCTGGACTCCTAGATTCAGCACTGGGACATTTACTTAAAACAGGTAAGTAATTACGTTTTTGTAGGTTGTACGATTTTTAAAGAATATTCTTGTATTTCAAAAGTTGACACTTAGAAACTTTTTCACAAAGAACCACCAATGTTATCCTATGGAAGGAAATTCAATTCACAGGTAAGTTACTTTTTAATTACTTTTGTTACTCAGGGCTGGACACCTAGGTTCAGCACTGGGACCTTTCCTGCAAACAGTTGAGAAAATTTGGTTAGGTTATTTGTGCGATTTTTAAGGAATATTCTTAGTTTTCAAAAATCGACACTTAGAAACTTTTGGAAGAAAAAGTGTCCATGTTATCCTATGAGGAAAAATGAGTTATCGGTTTCGAGGTAAGTAATCGGTCTTTTGAGTTAGGGTTCTGGGGTTAGACTCAGGGGTCTCCCAGGGTCAGTGATGCACTGTTGTTGCACCCTCAGCGGCACTAGGGCGGCCGGGTGCAGAGTGTTGAGGCCCAATGTTATCCTATGGAGGATAGGGGGACTCCGGTTGGTGGCGGCTGGCAAGCAGGCCACGGGGTTGTGGGAGCAGAGCTCCTAGGGTTAAGCTCAGGGCACGTTGGGGACCAAGTTAGCACCAAAGGGGCACCCTCAGCGGCACTAGGGCGGCCGGGTGCAGAGTGCTGTTTTGAGGTCGGGTGCCCTGTTGATTTCAATGGAGATCCTCCGGGACAAAGAAACACTGCAGGCTCGGGGACGAGGACCTTCCAGGAGCTACCACCACTTCGAGGGGTAAGTTGGGATGTAGAGGGTTGGTTAGGCACCGCTGGGTTGGGCACACAAGGCCGTGGGGCGTCGGGTGCAGGGGTGCCTTGGGACGTCGGATTTTCTTACCGGCTCTGGTCGCGGTAGGGGGGGGTACTCTGGATTGAGGCTGCAGGCGTCGTCAGGAGGCTTGAGGCAGGCCAGGGGTCGCCGGATCTCGGGTCAGGATCGCCGGGGGGACCTCCTCAGGGTATTTGTTCACTCGAGCTCGGGCCGGGGTCGGCGGGTGCAGAGTGTGCTGGATTCGCGGTCTCTGGCTGACACCAGAAGCTGCAGTTCAAACACGTCTGGTGTTCACGGGAGAAACAGCTTGGAAAGTGAAGGCAGGCAGGTCCTCCGGGGTTTTTGAGGTTGCTGGCCGCTGGACACGCCGGGGTTTTGCAGGAGCAGGTTCGAGGGGAGACAGGCCTGTAGGGCTGGGGCCAAGTCAGTGGGCGTCGTCCTCTTGTTAGCTCTGCATGGCTTCTCGTCCTTTTTCTTCTTCTTCCTTTTCTTGTTGTTGCTGGATCTGAGGAAGGAAGGTTCAGGGTGCCCCTAAATACTAGATTTAGGGGCGTTACAGGTAGGTAAAGGGCAGGGACCAATGGGTCCCTTCCCTGGGGTGGGTACACCCCCTATCCTGCCAGTCTCCTGTGGGAGGGGGGCAGGAGCCTAGTCCTGATTGGGCAGGGCTCCCCATCTTCAAGATGGCGAGAGCCCGGAGATGTGCTTCACCTCGCCTCCCCCACCTGAGGGGTGGGGTTGGCAGAGGGTGGCACACCCCCTTTCCTCCCTTGGTGTTTCCCGCCAGTCTTTCCGCCAGGATGGGGGGAAGAACCGGTGGGGACCAGTTGCTGAGTACAGCAAGTGGTCTGGGAAGCTCACAAAGGCGGAGTGCCTTTGAAGCTTCCCCCTGCCCATCCTGGGGGAGGAGGCCTAGCACCTCGCCCAGGACGTGCATTGTTGCAGGCCCGGGAGAGCGGATGGCTCTCTACCCAGGGGTCCAGCAACATGTCTGCTGTGTGGCAGCCTAGGCAGCCCCTCAGACAAGACGTGGATTGTAGGTTAGGTTCAGGGGGCAACTCTAAGTTGCCCTCTGTCGTGCATTTTACAGTAAATCCCACACTGGCATCGGTGTGGGCTTACTGTGCTGAGAAGTTTGATACCAAACTTCTCAGTCTTCAGTGCAGCCATCATGGTGCTGTGGAGTTCGTGCTGACGACCTTCCAGCACCATATACTCGGAATGGCAGCACTCCACTTACAGTGCTCAGGAATGGACCTGGGTACTGTAGGGGCACAGGGCTCATGCACCTGTACCCTCACCACTGGCATAGGGCACCCAGCTAGAGGGGTGACTGAGGTATGCCAGGGCAGTGTGTTTGTGGGCATGGCACACAGGGATGTGTGCCACTCGACTCTCTGTTTTGTTCTGCACCAAGACACTCAGCCTGCAAGGGCAGTGTGTGTGTGTCAGGGTACAGGGCCTCCAAGGGTGGCACAATAAGTGCTGCAGCCCTTAGAGGCCTTCTCTGGTCACAGTGCCCTGGGTACCTAGGGTACCATTTACCAGGGGCTTACCTGTGGCCAGAGAGGCCAATTGGGTTTAGGCTGTAATGCAGTTTTAGGGAAGGAACACAGGCCCTGGGTACCTGATTGGCAGGGACCCAGGGCACACCAAGGAAAAGTGCATCAGTTATCAGGCAAAAAGTGGGGGGGTTACTGCAACAGAAACCCACTTTCCTACAATGACTCCATGGGGCAGGCAGCACAGCCAAAACAAAGGATCCACTGTGTATATGAACAGCACCAAATCACAGTTCTTAACAAGCATTTGCAATGCAATCGGCTTCGCATTTGTCTAAGTTAGAGCTTTTGGCGTTGTAAATGATCAAACAGTGCTCTATGTAATGCAGTGTGAGCACTACTATAGGTGAATGGGGACAGGTGTGTAGTTAAGACGAGTTGCTGTAACTATTTCCAAAGAAGCAGGGGTCCTTGGAGACAGAGCACCATTGCTGTGACGTGACCAGTGTGTGTAAATTCGGAGAAGTCCTGCTGCCATGACGACAAGCAACAGGGCACCCGTGGCAAGGACAACCCTTTCTGCGTCTGTCAGAGAGCAGCCGGCTAGGTGCCGGCCAAGTGCGTGCACACTACCAACAGGCAGGGGCGGAGCGTGGGCGGGGCCACAGGGGCGGGTGCCACGAGCGCAAAATTCTTAGGGGCCAAACTTTAAAAGAAAAAAAATTCTCTTCAGTCTCTTCCGGCTCCCGCCCTCGAGCACTGCACCGGGACCACACATTTGGGTCAAATACACAATTTTATAATATTTACATCAGGCGCGAAACGCTCATTGGGCTCAAAGGGCTTCAGCCTCCCCCCCCCCTCCTGTCGTGTGTGTCAGACCGGGCTGAGACGGCCTCCTGGGCTACACACCGACAGTTTTTGAGCTGCTGTAGGCTGGCAGTAGCTGGCGTCCCTCTTACAGTAAGAGGGACGCCAGTAAGAGTCTTACTGCAGCCGCACCCGAGTACTCCACAGGTCTTTAAATGACCATTTACTTGTTAACGAGGCTTTGTTGTTTTTCACCTTTTTAGAGCCCCTGCTTCTCCACTCTGCCTATTGCTGGAAGAATCAGCCCCCCCCACCCCGAATTTATTTGGTCCCCCCCTCCGAAGTTTGGCCCTAGTTGCGCCTCTGATTTACACCCGCCGCGTCCTCCAGATAAGAAGTGACATGTTTGCGCCTTCGTACAAACTGCACGTTTGAGATTCGTGTCTGTGCAGAGGTGACATTCCCATCTGCACTTCTCCGGCTCATTGAACTGACAAAGAAAAGTTCTAGCAGGCTTATGACTGATACGTTAAAGAATGAGTCCCTGCCCCAAACATGAGAGAAATCACTCGGAAAGTGGATGGGGAGACGAGACAAGGCGCTCAGTGCAAGACATGTGGAAACAGTGAGGCGGGAAGGAACCGGAAAGGGTTAAACGCGGGGAATCGAGAGATTAAACACACAATGGCATCTCCATCATGAGAAGCTCTTGGAAGAGGCCTCGGGGGATATGCTTGAGGGAAGATTAGACGTGCAAAAAGCAGCGTTGCACCGCCCAGTCTCCTCAAAACCAGGCGCAGACCTCGACCATGTCCCAGACATGCATGTTTGAGGGAGGGAGGGGCTTGGCACAGCTCTGTACCCTATGGAAGATGCCACCTGGGGGGAGCTGGGGTCTGCTTGTCTAGACAGTGATGTGAAGTCTGGAGTTGAGAGGTCAAATTGTGGCTTTCTCCGTGTCAAATACTTGTTTTTATGTTCCTGTTTCACCGCATGTAACCATGATGTAGGGTTAACTGTGTGCAACTTTGCAAAGCTCTACTGAAACCTGCAGCTGTGCTAATTAAGGTTGTTTGCATTCACTGATATGATGTTTGTGACTATTGTGATAGAATGGGGCATATTATCAAGCTGCCGCGCTTAGCGTGAGATTTCTTATCGCCGGCTATCGCTGGAAATTATCGCCATGCTAGCGCTGTATTAACAACGCATAGCGCAATGGCGATAATTATTCCAGCAATAGCGGTGTTTTCCATGGAACATCGCTGGTTTTCCAGCGATGTTCCATGGAAAACGGCGATAACCTTGCTAATACGACCCTGTGGTCGTATCAGCATAATCCACCCCCCATGTAAAGTATGCCTAACACTGGATTTTAGCAGACGTTAAAATCCAGCGTTAAAGGCCGGTTAGCGCGATTTTGTTTATTGCTACGCCGGCCGGGGCATTGTAAATATCGCGAAGCTGCCTTCACGATGTTTACCCATGTAGCATATTGTGGCACGCCTACTTTGCATCTCATTAACGTTGAGATGCAAAGCGGGTGCTAAATCACGGTAACACGCGCTAGCGTGTCCTTGCTAATCTTGCGATAAAATTATCGCCGCTTTTCGGCCGAAAACGGACGCTAAAGCGGCGATAATTTTATCTCCCCCTCTTGTTAATATGCCCCTCAGTGTTTACAAATATGTTTAACGCTAACAAAACGGTTCTACTGAAGAGTTACATCACAGAAAAGAGGCTTTCATGACGAGCTTCTTGGACAGTGAGACCCTAACTGGGACTAGCAGCAGAACCAGGAGCATACGTTTTGGGGAGACCCCACCTCCCCCACCCCTCCCCCTCCGCCCCCTCCATTTTCACCAGTCAAAAGCGGTGGAAAATAATCAGGAAAAGTCAAGTGCTGGGAAATTGCGGAAAACATATAGAAATTGGTGTCCAGACACTGAACTGAGCTGTCAATCATCTTGTTGAGGGTGAAAACTTGTAATAAAGCAGCAACAACCTGCCCGGTAATTACCGCAGTGTCAGTAATTGTGGCTGTAGATTTCCGCATCAGTTTATCGGGGGACTACTAAAAATAATGTCCAAATGACGCCCAGAGCCATCTCAGCCCACACAATGACAGAGATGGGCTACATGAACCTTGTCGTTTCATTTACTATGGCATCCAATGGTAGGAGAAAGTGAAAACCAAAGCAAAAAAATTGGCGTAAATAAAAGGGGTGTCTAAGCACCAAGGGTATATATAATATTTGAATAGAGGTCTTTCTACTGCGTCCCCTACTTTTAGCAGCGACGATGGGAGGTGGGGGTGTGGGACCACACTGGGGAGATTAAATGAGGGCAGCAATGGAGGGAGGGAGGGGCTGCCCGCAAGGAGGCAACAGATAGCCAGAGCTGGCCACCCAAAAGAATTAATTGGTGATGTCCTGTGGGAGGGACCCAAGCACCCAAAGGCGGGACAGATGGACCCTTGACCAACCAGAGTAAAGGAATTTCGAAAGGCAGGCCAGCCTCTGCCTCTCCTCCAGTGCCTTCTTTATCCTCTTCCAATCCTTTCAGCTTTAACCCTGAGGTCATCGTCCACCCAAGGCCATCTGATTGGGCCCCACTCCGGCGGTGTCAGAATAGTTACATGATAAACTACGGAAAGGGTTTGACAAAGAAGATTGCAACTGCCTCAGGGCGGAATGACCAAGACCAGATCTCCCTAGCAAGGTTGCAGAAACTCCAGAGATCGACCCGAGTATCTTAACTTTTCTGACAAAGTTTGCCAAGGATCTAAAGAAGGGCATCGACTGCGCCTGGCGCAGGTGCCAGGATCAGATGTTAGATCTCACAAGGCCACTCGCAAAAATTCTGGAAATGGCCATGATGGCCAAGGAGACTGGTGCCCCCTTGGAGCCTGATATCCTGGCAGGGTGGACCCAGCGGACTATATGACTACTGGGCAACGCCAACTGTGCTACGTCTTCGGAGGGATGGAAGTCTCGTCTTGTGCACATGGACACTAACCTGACGGAACTTGCTTCGGCCGATGCTTGTCCCTTACCCGAGGGACAACTCTTCGGAGACAAATTTGTTAAAGACATTTCCAAGTACATTAACATATTCACGTCATTAGACAAAGCACAATCCAACCTCAAGAAGGTGTTCCAAGCTGGCCTTTTTGCATGGGCGGGGCGAGGCAGTGGTCGCTTGCCAGGCCACTACTACTACCAAGAGGCCCTCCCAGAGGAGCTTACGGCCTTGGCAGAGGAGACTGGCAGGACTCCACGAGAGGGGGTAGCTTCTTCTCGGCCAGACAGCGATTCTCCTGACGCCACTTTTCACAGAAACGATTCCAGGCAAGGATTCCAGTCTAATAATTCCACAGGTAAGGCTTATCGACGCCTCCGAGGTTCAATTGGGGGGTTGACTGCAACTCTTTCTTCACAATTGGGGGCATATTTACAAGCCCCTATCGCCACAGGAACGTCACTTTTAAAGACATTCCTGTGGCATACAGGCTTCACTTTATTTACGTGGCTTAACGCTGCCTTGTAAATAAGTCCCCCTTTCACGCTACACTTAGCGTGAAAGGGGCGGGCAATGGGTGTTGTGGTGGGCGTTCCGCTGCAACACCCATTGATTTTGACACTGCCTCCTATTTGGAAGGGTGGGGTAAACAGGAGGCAGCACCAAAATTAAGACCAAAAATAACCTGGTCTTAACATGGCGAAACGAGGAGAAATGCTTTATTTCTCCTCGTTTTTTGCTTTCTATGTGTGCTGCATTGTGCAGCACACTTGGAAACAGCAAAACACAATGCTTGATTGTTAATGTACAGGAAGGTGTCCCTTCCTGCACATAAACAATCATTTTAAAAATGATGAGTTGCAGCACACATAGAAGTTACAAATTGCCATTTGAGATTGTTTATGTGCACATAAACAATCAAGTGCCTGCGCTGGCACTAGGCAGCTGAAATTAGTACCAGCACAGGGGGAAACACAGAGCTGCACTGTATTATTGTAAATACGGTGCAGCCCTGCGTTTCAGAAATGCCGGAGTGCGGCGATAAGCCAAGAAGGCTAACACCGCGCTCCGTCACTTCTTTGTAAGTATGCCCCTTGTAGTCTTTTGACTCAGGAGGCCTGGGTATTACAAACCATTCCAGGTTTCTGACTGGAATTGTATCAGACTCCCCAGCAATGGGGACCCCCTCAAAAGTTACATTTTTCCCTACAAGAGTCCATTTTTATAGACTCCGAACTGGAAGATTTGCTGTAGAAGCGAGCGGTGGCCTATTTCAATCCCCATCCTGCGGGCTTTTGCAGCAACATCTTTTTAGTACAAAAGAGATGGGGTGGACACAGATTGGTTCTGAATTTGAGAGAGTTCAACTATTACATCACGTACAGGTATTTCAAGATGGAGGGTATCCATCTTCTGGCAGACCTGCTGCAGAAAGGGGACTGGATGGTCCATCTGGACCTCAAAGATGCCGATCTATCCATTCCCATCTGTTCCCCACACAGACGGTTCATACATTTCAGATGGCAAGACAGGTACCTGGAATGTTTGGTCCTTCCTTTCAGCTGTTCCTTTGCAGCGTGGGTCTTCACCAAGGTGATGAAACCGATGATAGCACAACTCAGGGAGAAGGGAATGCGCATAATCATTAACTAAGATGATATCCTGATCATGGCACACTCCCAGGAATTAGTCATGCGGCATCTGCAGATGACGGTGTCTCTCTTACAGGATTTGGGATTTGTCATCAACAGGACCAAATCGGTCCTCTGTCCTCCTTACACCATAGAATTCCTGGGGTTTGTGATCAACTCTCCGTTAGCTCAATTGAAGCTTCCCAAACCAAGGTTGAGGGATATAAAAAAGGAACTGAAATTGGTCCTCTCCCGTCAGGCTGTCTCGCTGAGGATGATCGCTCATCTGGTTGGTCTGTTAGATTCCTCCATCCAGGCTATCTTCCTGGGACCCCTTCACTACAGGGCCCTACAGAGACTAAAAATCCAACATTTAAGGAAGTGTTTGACCTACACAGACCAAGTTCCTCTGACGGAGGATGTGAAGGAGCAGCTCCGATGGTGTCTGGGAAACGTAGATGCGTGGAATGGCAGAGCCATCTTCGGTTCTCAGCCAGAAGTGGTAATAGAGTCGAATGCTACCCACTGGGGTTGGGGAGCGCATTATGGAGATATCTCAACAGGTGGCAGGTGGCCCCTTCAAGAGTTAGAACTCCATATCCATTGCCCAGAGCTTCTGGCAGGGTCCTTTGCCATCAGGACCCTTTCCCCCAAGAAGATGTCTTGTTGCATCCTCCTCAGGATGGACAATGTCTCTGCGGTGAGGTATATCAACAAGTTGGTGGGCAGGAGATTGTCTCTGTTAGTGGAAATAGCCAAGGATTTTTGGCATTACTGCCTGAGCCACAAGATGTCTGTGGGAGCGGAATACATTCTGGGTCAGTCCAGTGAGGTAGTGGATTGGAACTGCAGATACCTAATAGACTACAACGATTGGCAACTCCACACTCGTCTTTTCAGAATGAAACAGACTGTTTGGGTTCCCTGCAAAGTGGACCTCTTTTCCTCCAGCCTGAACCGCCAATTAGAGGAGTTCTTCAGCTGGAGGCTGGATCTGTTAGTGAAGGTGACGGATGCTTTTTCTCATGATTGGTCAAGGTCCCTGAAGTATGCCTTTCCCCCGTTCACAACTCAGATCAAGTGACAGATTGTGGAAGTAGTGTTAGTCACCCCCGTGTGGAAAGTGCAGCCCTAGTTTCCAATCCTCCTGGAGCTGACGTGCTCTCCCTCTCTTTCTTCCCTGGTCTCAGAAGATGCTCCAGGGCCCTCACAGGGAACTACATCTGATGATAATTTTGGAGCAGTTGTCCTTGATGGCATGGAGGCTTTCCGGCAACAGTGGAGTTTGCCAGGCATTTTGGAGGCGGCTTCAGACTTCATCAAACGAGCCTGGGCCCCTGCATCAGAAAGAGGTATGCTTCAGAATGAAGATGCTGGATGGGTTGGTGCCTGAAACGGCACATGGATCCCTTCTAGTCTTTTGACTGAGAATGCCTGGGTATTACAAACCATTTCGGGTTTCTGACTGGAATTTTATCAGACACCCCAGCAATGGATTCCCCCTCAAAAGTTAAATTTTTCCCTCCAAGAGTCCGTTTTTATAGACTCCGAACTGGGAGATTTGCTGCAGAAGCGAGCAGTGGTCTATTGCAACCCTCATCCCGCAGGCTTTTGCGGCAACATCTTTTTAGTACAAAAGAGATGGGGTGGACACAGATTTGTTCTGAATCTGAGAGAGTTCAACTATTACATCACGTACAGGCACTGCAAGATGGAGTGTATCCATCTTCTGGCAGACTTGCTGCATAAAGGGGACTGGATGTCCATCTGATAAAGGGGACTGGATGTCCATCTGGACCTCAAAGATGCCTATCTATCAATTGCCATCTTTTCCCCACACAGACGGTTCTTACAATTCAGATGGCGAGACAGGTACCTGGAATATTTTGTCCTTCCCTTCAGTCTTTGGCAGCAGACTTGTCCCTCATAGTGAATTTTTGTCTCTGAAAGTGACTTAGAGTTTATCTTACAGGTCGGTGAATAATTTTCGTTCTGCTATCTCAGCGGGACAAATACAGGTTAATGATAAGCCTGTGGGTATGCACCCTGTCATTTGTAAACTTCTTAAAGGCATCAGGGTTATTAATCCTTCCAGGCCTAAGCATCTTTTATGGGATGTGACTTTAGTTTGAAACCTTTTTGAAAGATGGCCGGACAATAGACAATTGTCGAGGAAACAGCTGTCTGCAAAATTGGCAATGCTTGGAGGGCGGTAGAGAGTCTGACGCAAGATGGCAGCAGCCTAGAGCGGCTCTGCGGACCGAGGCCAAATAATCCGGCAAACATGATCAGCTATCCAAATAAAACGTCGCTACTGATGCAGTAAGGACCTGGGACTCGGGAGAGCAGGATGAAGTGAATATCACCGGCACCTGGACGGTGAGCTGCGAGTCACCACTACGCCCACGCATCGGGCCAAGATCACAACATGGCAGTCGCTGAGGACAGAGCGATGTAGAAATATGCTCCACCGAATAACCCCAGCTGCCTGCGGACGGAGCCTGTTCAGCTGGGTCCGCCAGAACTGAAGGGCGGCAAGATAGATCCCCCCTGGGGACAGCGGAGACGGAAAGGAGAACGCGACACCTGCGAGCAGCTGACGGAGGCCGAGGTGTGCGATTCCTGATGACGTGAGGAGTGTAGCACGGCCCGAACGCAGGACAGGCGCAGGCAGCCTACAAGTTGGGATCGCGTTCCTTGCTGGTGGCGACGCTGACTGTCAGAGGCGGAGCTATGGAGAAGAACCTGAGGAGTGGCCCGAGAGATGGAGGGAGAAGGAAACATGTGCGATCTCGGCTGCGCCGCTCTAGGACCTCGCGCGACCGGACTGAGGCTGCAGAGCCCTAATACCCGGGGCACCAGCGGCCCCAATACCCAGGGCACCAAGGGTGCGTGAGGCCCTGAGCGCTCCAGTCCCCCTCCTCGCTGCAGTGGGAGGCTGCGCTACACCTCCGGGGAGCAATTAAGATGCTCTGAGTCCCAAGGCAAGATATTGAACGGTCTAGCCAATTCCCTGCGACCTCTCTGCACTGTGAGCACAAGAACAGTCGACCGCTACACAAGCACCTGCCCAAGGAGCCCCACTGCGGATAGTCGCTAAATAGAGACGCAAACCTCGGCCTGCCCCTGTCCCCCCTGACCATATAAATACCCCATCCGCTCAAAAAAAGGGGGCCCCTGATAGGAATAAGGTAGAGAGAACAGGGGAAAACAGCAATATATTCAAAAAACACAAACTCTCTACCTGTGCGAATCCAAAAGTGCAATAAGTCACTAATTAATAATCAACTAACAACCCATGTCGAAACATGTGACCAAGACGCACCTAATTGGTATCAAAACATTTTTTTATTGTTGTTTTGTCATACGTTTATTCAGCGTTTCAGATTTTTATATGAACATAGTAAAAATTCATTTGCAATAGCAGGACAATATTCTCAGAACAATTTCTCCCTTCGGGAGAATTGTCAACGTCTATTTGTTTATTATCTTTGCACTATGGAATGCCTGATTTGAATGGACGTATGAGTATGTATGGTTATGAATTTGAATGCTTGATGCGGTGAGTGAATGTGGTCTGGGATGTGCCTTATGTATCATTTACTATGTTCATATAAAAATCAGAATCGCTGAATAAACATTATGTGGTAGCTGGAATCCTATGATGCAGCTGTGATGCGGTAGAACAGCATCACAGCTAGGATTCCAATATTGACCAGTATTCTCTGTAATGCTGGAGGTTGTAGACGTTATCTCTACTCAGCAATAAACTTCATGAAGAAACTGAAATTGAAGCTGTGTGAATTACTACACATTTTGGCGACGAGGATGGGATAAAGTGGCATTGGATGTGTTAGGTCCGATTGACAAATTGGGTACTAGTAATCGTTTTTTAGTTGTGTTGGTGGACTACCATAGTAAATGGTTTACATGCAAATCCATGGGTCAAGTTACTACTGCTAGTGTGATAAGATTTCTTGAGGAAGTATTTCTTGAAGAGGGTGTACCTGGAGTTTTGGTGACTGATAATGGTGTTCAGTTGGTTTCTTCTGAAATGGGCAATTTTCTTGCTAAACTTGGAATCAGACATGACAAGGTGGCTTTGTTTCGTCCACAGGCAAAAGGACTTGTTGAGAGGGTAAATCGTATTGTGATGGAGTGTATTCAGCTTTCTCTTGCAAATGGTTTATCATGGAAAGAGGAGTTACGGAAGATGATGTGGGCTCACAGAATCACACCTCATTCTGTGACGGGGTTTCTCCTTTTATTGCATTGAAGGGAAGAGAGCCTGGTACTAAGGAGTCTCCAATGTGGCTCCATGAGAAGAATCAAGTGTGGGTTGATAGAGAAGAAATGAGGTCAAGGGTTTCTGATTGTCAGTGGCGTAATAAAATTCACTTTGACAGTAGGAAACATGTTAAGGAGTTGGACATTGATAAGGGTGATTGGGTAGTTGTGAGGAAAACTGGTTTTGTGAAGAAGGGTGAGAGTAAGTTTTCACAGCCCCATAAAGTCATTCTAGTCATGGGATCAGTGGCTCAACTGGACGATGGTAAGAAATTGAGTTTTGGGGATTTGTGTAAAATATCTCATTCCAGTAGTGTATAATGTATAATGATATTGTAATGCATCTTATTCTTTGAATGTATATTATTATTGTTATGTTGTTAGCTTATTGCTTTATCTGGTATTAATGTACTATTTTTGTGCATTGTTTTTCCCTTCTTTAGGATAATATTGGGGGAGATATGTGGTAGCTGGAATCCTATGATGCAGCTGTGATGCGGTAGAACAGCATCACAGCTAGGATTCCAATATTGACCAGTATTCTCTGTAATGCTGGAGGTTGTAGACGTTATCTCTACTCAGCAATAAACTTCATGAAGAAACTGAAATTGAAGCTGTGTGGATTACTACAAATATGATAAAACAACAATAAAAAAATGTTTTGATACCAATTTTGTGCGTCTTGGTCACATGTTTCGACATGGGTTGTTAGTTGATTATTAATTAGTGACTTATTGCACTTTTGGATTCGCACAGGTAGAGAGTTTGTGTTTTTGAACATATAAATACCCCAGGCGACCCGGGGAGTAGCAGACACCCCATAAGCGGCTGGCCCCCAACAGCGCGCAGCTATAAAGAATGCCAGTGAGCACAACCCTAGCAAACACAAGGAGATGATGGACGGAGTGCTGAAACTTTTCAGACACTCACCCCAGTCACAGATCTGGGTTGAATCCATTAATGTTCTTTAGCTCACTTCGCCACCTCAGTTAAGACCCAGCTATATGCAAATCAATCTTGACCCTGTGCCTCATGGGAACAGTCCTGCCCAAATTGCCAAGCCAGGTCTTCCCTGAACCGGAAACAAGCATCCTGGGACCGGTTTCGAGGTAACGCCCCTCATCAGCCAGGCTAGCTTGAATCCAGTGGCAAAGTGAGCAAGGGACCCACGTCTGGGCATACCCGGCCAACTTAGGGTGAACAAAGCAAACACAAGGAGATGATGGACGGAGTGCTGAAACTTTTCAGACACTCACCCCCAGTCACAGATCTGGGTTGAATCCATCATCGTTCTTTAGCTCACTTTGCCACCTCAGTTCAGACCCAGCTATATGCAAATCATTCTTGACCCTGTGCCTCATGGGAACAGTCCAGCCCGAACTGCCAAGCCAGGTCTTCCCTGAACCGGAAACAAGCATCCTGGGACCAGTTTCGGGGTAACACCCCATATCAGCCAGGCTAGCTTGAAACCAGTGGCAAAGTGAGCAAGGGACCCACGTCTGGGCATACCCTGCCAACTTAGGGCAAACAAAGCAAACACAAGGAGATGATGGACGGAGTACTGAAACTTTTCAGACACTCACCCCCAGTCACAGATCTGGGTTGAAGCCATCATCGTTCTTTAGCTCACTTCGCCACCTCAGTTCAGACCCAGCTATATGCAAATCATTCTTGACCCTGTGCCTCATGGGAATAGTCCAGCCCGAACTGCCAAGCCAGGTCTTCCCTGAACCGGAAACAAGCATCCTGGGACCGGTTTCGGGGTAACACCCCTCATCAGCCAGGCTAGCTTGAATCCAGTGGCAAAGTGAGCAAGGGACCCACGTCTGGGCATACCCTGCCAACTTAGGGCGAACAAAGCAAACACAAGGAGATGATGGACGGAGTACTGAAACTTTGCAGACACTCACCCCCAGTCACAGATCTGGGTAGAAGCCAACATCGTTCTTTAGCTCACTTCGCCACCTTAGTTCAGACCCAGCTATATGCAAATCATTCTTGACCCTGTGCCTCATGGGAATAGTCCAGCCAGAACTGCCAAGCCAGGTCTTCCCTGAACCGGAAACAAGCATCCTGGGACCAGTTTCGGGGTAACACCCCATATCAGCCAGGCTAGCTTGAATCCAGTGGCAAAGTGAGCAAGGGACCCACGTCTGGGCATACCCTGCCAACTTAGGGCGAACAAAGCAAACACAAGGAGATGATGGACGGAGTGCTGAAACTTTTCAGACACTCACCCCCAGTAACAGATCTGGGTTGAATCCATCATCGTTCTTTAGCTCACTTCGCCACCTCAGTTCACACCCAGCTATATGCAAATCATTCTTGACCCTGTGCCTCATGGGAACAGTCCAGCCCGAACTGCCAAGCCAGGTCTTCCCTGAACCGGAAACAAGCATCCTGGGACCAGTTTCGGGGTAACACCCCTCATCAGCCAGGCTAGCTTGAATCCAGTGGCAAAGTGAGCAAGGGACCCACGTCTGGGCATACCCTGCCAACTTAGGGCGAAACCCTACCACCGACTTACAGTATGTAAACTGGTATCACTGCAACTACACCCTCAACATTGCATGCACCGCCCCTGCGGCAGGAAGAAGCAATAGGCCTATCTCGGGGACAAAGAGTGTAGCACTACGCAAGGGAACTCCCGAGGCCCAACAGGTGCACTGTGGCGCACGTCCCACTGGGACGCTTATTAGCTGAGTATAGAGAGACTCAGCATGGGCAAAACAGATATGCAGCAAACCCGTCTCACCTTCGAGATCAAGAAAGCGGCCAAATCCGGCAGGGACGCAATGTCAGACTCGTAGCAGGATGCCCATTCCCAAAGCTCACCAGCGCTAGCCGCCACGCTAGCAGCCATGCAACAGAGTTTACAATCCATTGATGAAAAGATCGATACGCTAAACCTACTCATGGACCATATGGCAAACAAATTGGACAAACAGTTGGCCAGAATAACAGAGACAGAGCAGCGTATCGCCGTGACAGAGGATGTACTCCGCAGTACCCAAGAGAAATGCTTAAACATGGAAAAGGTCCTGGAGGTGATCCAAGCTAAAAACGAGGACCTCGAAGCTAGATCTAGAAGGAACAACCTACGGATTATGGGAGTTCCAGAAACTACCAACACAGGAAATATGGAACTCTTCGTTGAGGGCCTGTTGAAGGAGGTCTTTGATACCGAGCAGTTCTCGGGCGTGTTAATAGTGGAAAGGGCGCACAGATCACTGATGGCAAGACCGCCCCCTGGTGCACCTCCGCGCCCCATCATCGCGTGCCTCCTAAATTATTGCGACTGAATGCGGTGCTGTGACAGGGTAGAGAACGGCAAGAGGTTCACTACCAAGGGAATGCTCTTTCTTTTTATCCAGACTTCACAGCGTAGGTACAAGCAGCTCACAGAGAATACCCCCCAGTAAAGAAAAAACTACAAAAATTAGGCATCAAGTACGCTAGGTTATACCCACCCAAATTGAAAATCGATTACAAGGGCACACAGAAAATATGCACCACCACTAAAGCGGCAATGGAATATGTAAAGCAGATCCCGGGGAACCGACGACACGTACAAGAGGACTAAGTGGCACAGAAGGGATTCCTGTTGGTCAACTTTGAGACAGGATAAGCAATTCATGTGCGAGTGATCTTTGAGATCACCACACAGACCCTGTGAGAACAAAAGCTGTCCCGGGGGAGGCCGGAGGGGTCTGTAAGTACTGCAATGAATAGACGGTATGCAGATGAAATAGGGCAAAGAGACGTAAGCAGTAGCCCTGTGATAGACAGACACTGCCGACTGCTTACACTGCACACCGCTTAACGTGAGAACCTGCTGGTCTCAAGAGCAGACATTGCTGTAGTAGCTCCCTGGTCACCTCCGCCCACCTGGAGGCTAAACCGGGCCCTGGCTGCCCCCCTAGGGAGATTCCCACTGAACTATATGTTACGGAAGTTTTATGTTTAAACTGCGATATAGTTTAGTAACTTATTGTATTTGGGTAACTTGGTAGTTAGGGACGCTATCTTTAGCATGATTGGGATGCTGAAGTGGGAGGGGGGAGGTAGGGTCATTGGTTTTAGGTTGAATGCCCACAAAAACATGACGATTGCACCTGCCAGACATGGAGAGATAAGCACAACGGACAAACATAGACATAGACAGGCACCTAAATTGAATGGCTAAACCACCACACGCTGAACCACTGCGCTTAATAACATGGAACGTGCGGGGACTTAACAACTCCCAAAAAATGAGACGGGTGCTGGCGCACCTTGACAGGCATAAACTGCACATAGCACTATTACAAGAGACGCGCCTCAAAGGGAAAACGGCAGAAACTGCCGGGGCCAGATGGCAGGATATCGAATATCCTCCTCCTACTCTAACTACACCAGAGGGGTCATGCTGTTGATCAAAAAGGGGATTCCATTTGAGGTAATACACTCGGAAGTGGATGAGCAGGGTTGATATGGGATGGTACAAGGTGTGCTATGTGGCATAAAGCTGACTATCATCAAACCTACGGCCCAAATGTAGATGACCCAGAGTTTTATGCACACATCTGGCGCCAGCTAAGGGCGCTACCGCCCTCAGCGACTCTATGGGGAGGAGATTTAAACCTATATTTCGATCCAAACATAGATAGAGCAGCGAAAGGGGAATCAAGAATGAAGCATGCAGCAAAACTGATGTGCACTGAAATGGACGAGTTTGGACTCATGGATATGTGGAGACTCAGACACCCGGAGAGAAGGGAGGGCACCTACATGTCTACGGTCCATGGCACCTGGTCCCACTTAGTCTATTGGCTCGGAACAAGGTAGGTAAACACATGGGTGCAGAATATATGACACTTGCCCAAAACACTCTCAGATCATGCACCGGTGCTGTTGACCCTGCTCATTCCAACACAAGTACCCGGACAGTTTCACTGGCGCTTACACCCAACTGAGCTCCTAGACCCAGTCTTCCGAGACTCGGTGAGGAGAGCTCTAGTGGACAACTTTGCTATAAACACAGACTCGGTAGACAGTGCTGGGACCCTCTGGGGAGCATTTAAAGCTAATATTCGTGGGATGTGTATGGGAACGAGAGCAGTGATTTTAAAAGACATTCGCACCCAGCTACAGAGGCTAGAAAATAGCTTACAGAAACTGGAGCGAGAATACGAGAGGGACCCCAAAACCACTACCCTAGCAAATATAAGAGTACAGATCTCCGAATACGAGGAGGTGGCAGAGGAGGACGCGCGTCATATGTCCCGCAGACATGTGTCGAGAGCATATGGAGAGGCTGGTAGGCCAGGATGACATCTGGCTATGTCGCTGAAAGCTCCATGGGCGCAGCCTCATATCATTAAGGTGGATAGGCCCAACGGCGAGTCCTGTTATGACACCCCCTCCATTGGAGCGAGATTTTCTGAATAGTATGCCCTGCTATACTGCTCCCGTGAGGGAGCGGCAGACACTGAAATCTCGCAATACCTAGAGGATATCGCCCTGGTGTGGCTGTCGGATGGCCAGAGAGAGTATCTAGCACAGCCTATTATGGAGGAGGAGATTAAAGAAATAATATGCACGCTACCCAATAATTAAGCCCGGGTCTAGATGGCCTGACAGGAGAATTCTACAAGGAGTTTGTGGACCTCCTGGCCCCGAATCTGTTTAAGGTATATGCAGAGGCATATGACAGGCAAACGCTCCCCCTTCACTCAGGGAGGCCCTGCTGATAACGATTTTAAAGCCAGACAAACCCCTGAACCAATGCTCTTCGTATTGGCCGCTATCCTTAATTAATATAGACACCAAAATATTAGCGAAATACTAGCGACCAGACTGCAACCACTACTTACCAATATGGTCCTTCCGGACCAAGCTGGCTTCATCCCCAATCGCTCCACAGCCCAGAACCTGCGCACCATATTTGCATTATTCCATCAACTGGACCCCTCCTTAAAGGCTGCGGTAATCTTACCAGATGCCGCGAAAGCATTCGATTCAATTGATTGGTCCTATATGTTCACCATACTGCTCAGGATGGGATTACCTCCTGCCTTTCTCCGCTGGGTGTGCATACTATATGCGCACCCTGTAGCACGTCTCAGGGTAAATGGGCTCACATTTGAAGCAATACCCATACACAGAGGCATGAGACAGGGATGCCCCCTGCCTCCGATCCTCTTCACCTTAGCAGTGGAACCCTTGGCATGTGTAATACGCCAGCGTCACGCTGCAGCGGCGCTGCGATTTAGACCTCGTCCAATAGCGATCTCGATGTATGCAGATGATATGGTAGTCTATATCAGGGAACCGGAAATATATCTGGACCCAATCATCCGGGAATATATCCAGTTTGAGTGACTGTCAGGGCTCTGTATAAACTGGGCGAAATCCTTTATTGTGCCCCTCACCCAATGCATGACACCCTGCGAGGTAGAATTCCCCTTAACGTGGCATACCGACCCAGACAAGTACCTGGGGATCTGGATCCATAGAGACCCTGAGGTGGTGATACAATACAACTATGGCAAAACGCTCTCCCAGCTATAGAAACGGGTCAGAAGATGGGCATATCTGTCCCTCTCCCTGGGCGACCGAATCGCCATCACGAAAATGATAATATTGCCAAAATGTCTTTATCTATTTAACACAATCCCAATCATCCTCACACAAGGGTTCTTTAAATCCCCCAACTCCCTCCTAACGGCACTGATCTGGGTGGGCAAACGGCCAAGAGTAGCATGGGAAATGCTCACTCTTCCGTTCGCACAAGGAGGATTCACAGCCCCGAACAAGCGGCTCTACTATCTATGCACTCAAGCGCAGTATGCACACTACTGGGTCTCCCCCCCGGACTTCACCCCGCATCTAGCTATTGAACATGAAGCTGCACATCCAATACCACTCAGAGCCCTGATCCCGCACGGTATTAAGGTTAATAGGTTAACAGAAATCTCCACAACACATTGCAATACTAAGGCGTGGCAGCAGTTAAGTCAACGAGCAGGCAAAACACTACTGTATGCGAGGGCATTACCGTTGACTCATTACCCAGCAATATCGGTTATGTCGGAACCCAAGGCATTTAAACTTACTAGCTGAGGCGAAACTCTTGCCGATGTGAGACCTGTTACCGGACAGACAGTTTATAGAATGGGCAGCCGTGACTCAAAGAGGACACAGCTCTTTGCTGCTGCAATTTGCGTACCTGCGGCTACGTGCCTCTATCCGTAGCCTATTTCCACAATTTCCAGAGGAACCCCCAGCATTAGCAGCGTTGCAGACGCTTCTGACCACCCCAACTAGATGAAACTTGGTCACTAAGCTCTATAACGCATCGCAGTCCGACAAAGTCCAGCTCAGAAACCCCTCTAGAGACAAATGGAACAAGGTCCTAGATACACCCTCACACAAGCAGAATGGGTGTTCTGCTGCACACAAACAGGGGAACTCACCTCAAATGGGAACTTACGCATTATTCATTTTAAATACCTCCATCAAAAGTATTATACACCACTGCGACTTAGGAAGTATGGTCTTAGAGAAGACGACAATTGTTGCCGGTGTGGCCCCCCAGGGGGCAGACTTCCTGCATCTGGCGTGGAGCTGCCCCCGGATACTCCAATTCTGGGAACAGGTAACTCGAGTCCTCGCTGATATAGTGGCAGAACCTGTACATTGTACCCCTAAAGTTTGCCTACTGGGATATGTGAAAACATTGAAACCAGCTTGCCGTAAGCTCGTAGTGGTCAGTCTGCTGCTGGCTAAGAGAGGGGTTGCAAAACACTGGGGACAGCGGGCCTACCCTAAGATGGAGGGATGGTACAGAGATATTGCATACTGTAGAGACCAACTGAGCAAATATGCGGAGGAACTGCCCTATGCGTCTAGACCAAAGGGTTAATGGGCACCGATGACAGAGTATCTGTTTGCAAGGCAGGGAAGCCCCCCGATCACATGTAAAGGATATTGTGCTGTATAGTGGTTAGAAATGATGGCGCTTTTCTCTCTCCTTCTATCTCTCTGGCTTGGGGTAAAACATATTGACCGTGTGGCAAGATTACAATGAATGTATTACAATATGTGGGCAACTGTTAGTGTTGTTTTTGCTCTGTAACGTGCGTTTATCTGAAATGCTCTAAAAAAATAAAAATTGGCAATGTTTTTATGTCTCTTCCTATCTAAAAACTTCGGATGTGAGAGTTCTGGACATTGCAGGTACAGTATTTACTCCAGAAGGAGTTTCGTTTACGATTACTGGCAGGACAAAAACCTTTTCAAAATCTATTGAGTATCATGCATTTCCTAATAATAATTAGTTATGCGTCGTAAAATGCTTGAAAGCTTATGAAGAATGTACTCCTGCAAATTATTCCTCTGGCCAGTTGTTAATTGCTTTACAGAATCCTTTTAAGCCAGTGCCATCGGTCACTATTGCCAGGTGGTTAATGTCGGTCATGGCGGAATCTGGTATTGATACTCAAGTGTTTGGAGCTCTTTCTGTCCGGGTGCTATGGCTTCCAAATCTTTTATGTTAGGCTCCACTATTCAAGACATCATGAAATCGGCTGATTGGTCTTCTGACTCTACTTTTAAGCAGTTTTATTACAAGCCAGTGGGTGATATTGCCTCTGTGGTATTCAACAAGCTTTAAACTAGCATAAACGGAGCCTCTGGTCCTGAAATAGAACAAAAAATGTGCTAACATTCGCGCCAAGAATTTTCAATTCTATTAAGGACACGAAGGCGGGGATTATCCCACCCGGTAATATCAGTCACTAATTTGGGAATGTCAGCTTTTGACTGTTCTGTTTAATGTTTGTCCTACCTGTTTTTTTCCTCTGAGGTATATAGAGGTTATGGTGCCTTATTTATTTTGTAGGTCCCGAGCAGAAGGCAGATTGAGCATGCTCCGGTTTCGTCTCTTGAGTTGGCGTTTTGCGCCACTGTTGCTGGTTGAGTTGCTGCTCGCAAGTTCAAGATGCCTGCTGGAGTTTTCCCTGCGGGAGCTGTTGGTTGTCGTTGATGTTCGAGTTACGATGGACTGTTATGAGCAAAGAAAGAGGCTCTCAAGATGGTGTTATCTGCACTTATAAGGGCTATTGAGTCATGGTTGGTGGTTAAGAGCAATATATCATGGAATATGTGGTGTTTATTATAAGTAAAACGCTTTTTCGTTGGCTGCTGTATTTTTTGCAGTTAAGGAAGAGATGCATAATCCTCGCCTCCGTGTCCTTAATAGAATTGAAAATTCTTGGCGCAAATGCTAGCAAATGTTTTATTCCTATCGCCTACTCGATTCTCGTGCACCGTCCCACTATCGCCGGAAGTGCAGCCCGTCTGCTGGGAGGAGGCATCCCTGCTGACCCCCAACAGGCATCCTTGCTTAGATCCTCCCGTTGGGTCTCCGGAAGCACACTGTCCCCGTTTCCCTTCTAGTCTCTTTCATACTATTTGCTTATTTTTTTGTATTTCTCCTGAATGAAATTTCGACGCCGATCAACGCCCAAACAGAAACCTCTGATAAATGCCCGCTCTCGCCTCAACTTCTGCCCTGACTCTCAGATCGCCATGGAAGATCATTGGGTTTAAGCAGCTGTGGCAGAAGCCAGGATGTGACCTGTGGGTAGCGGGGTAGTATTTCGCAGGGCAGGCTTAACCTTTCATCTTTCTGGACAATGCACAGAGATTTATTCAGCATCTACTAATAGCACATACTGTTAAAGCGCTATGAGACAGTTCAGTATGAGGTATCCGCTATGTAACTTCTTAACACTGTACAGTTACCGGGGGCTCTAATCTCACAGTAGTGCTTTAAATGGGCCGGTACTGTCCGGTACGAAGTACCAGCACTTTTTTATTTTGAGAGGGAGAGTACCGCCACTTCTCAAGAAAGACGTAATACTTTTAATTGGAGAGTACCGGCACTTCTCAGAAACCAGCAGTACTCTGGTACGAAGTACCTGCACTTCTATTTTCCCATTTCAAGCAGTGTCTGACAGTGACTAAAGGTCCCCACACCAAATCCCTGTCTGAATAATAAATCTTTGGTCGGCCGAGTGGCCTTCTTAGGCGTGTGACAACCTCTCCCCAGGAGGGTCATTTATCCTAATATTCTTCTGGGGAGATGAATCCTCTCTCTAATTCACAGCTGATCCCCAGTGTGACATGCAGCAGCTCCTGGTAGGAGAGCCGCCTCTCTGAAGGTTAGCTGAGTCAAGGTATCCGAGGAGTCAGAAATGGCTAATTGTGACTAATGTGTCTCGCTCACAGACCGTGGATGCTGCGCAGAGGTGTTACAAGTTGGAGACAAGAATATTAAACCATCGAAGAGGAAAATAAGGGCAGAGCTGTGTTAAAATGGGCTGAAAATGGTTAGGCCACAATAGGGAGCGGCTTAACAAACGTAACTAAGTAACGTTTATAGAAGGAGTGCCTGCAATTACACATGGCCTAGAGCAGGGGTTTCCAACCTTTTCTGTAATGAGAGCTTCTTCTGATCAGTGAAACTCGTCATGAGCTACTGAAGGCCAAGTAACTCGTGCATTGTTACCCGACACCCCCTCGCCCACATTCATTGACTTTAAACCTAATGTCCGTGAAGTCCGATAGTATGGTTTGAACACAATACTATGACTAGAGGTACTATGATAGGGCTGCCATGTGCGTTAGTGAGTGCATGATCTGTGGGGATGTATGAACATGTGTGTGAATGAATGGGATATATGTGTATGGGTGACTGAGAGCCTGTGTCATATGTACTTGTGGCACAAGACATACCTTTCGCCATGTGTGGCACCGTTACATGTACCACACAAACATACAACCATTATTTTCAAATGGGAGGAATTTAAAGTGTAGAAAAATGTTCTGCAAAAATGTTTTCTGCACTTGATGGAACATTTTTCTGCACTTTAAATTTCTATATTTAAAAAAATGGTTGTATTTTTTAGTTATAAATATGGCAGCGTGTCTAGCAACCACTGGGAGCAAGATGCTGTCTGTGTGTAAATGCAACACGTTGAAATGGGAGTAAATTCAACTGAAGAGTTAACTTTCTGTTTATATGCATTACATAAAACTCATCATTTAAATGTTCTCCCATCTCAAAGTGTCTTTACAAACAGCAGGCATATTACTCCCTGCGGCCTGTAGACATGGTGCCATATTTGTAACAGGAAAATACAGCCATTTGTTTAAATGTGAGAAATTTAAAGTGAAGAAAAATGCTTCATAAAACATTATTAAGACAATGTTTCATAGAAACATTTTTCTTCACTTTAATTTTCTCCCATTTAAAAGAAAATGACAGTATCTTTCAGTTATAAATATGGCACTGTGTCTACCAGCCACTGAGAGCAAGAGGCCTGCTGTTTGTAAATGTGACACTTTGAAAAGGGAGAAAATTAAAATTTTTAGTTACCTTAATCTTTAAGTTAACTCTTCATTTTAATTGTAACTCATTTAAAAGCATTCAGGAATATCATTTGTATTCTCATGCTCCAATATAGAGTTGAGAAGGACTGTTATTTAAGAGTTTAATACCTCAGTGCTTCAGTTCTGACCCTCTGTGACCCATATGGGTCATACACCTCAGCTCTTCGAAAAAACACCCCTCGAACCACTTAGAATAGTAGTCTGTGACTGAGATAATGTGTGTGTGCTCCTTTTTAAGCCTGTGCAATGATCCAGTGAAATCCATCCCTAACATATGACGCGAAGTTACGGTTCTCAATGGGTTCCAATGGTGCCTCCCGTGTATGGTGTGACTTCTGCTGTACAACACACACTGTGTGACTTCACCAGCAGCTCTGCATCCGCATTGATGTGGGACCACCCGAAGGCTTGCTTGAGCCTTCTTTGGATTAATGTCCCACCCAAGTGTCCTGAGTGTGACAATACAACCACTCTATGTCTCACACTCAAGGATAGAATCAATTTGTGTTCCCGACACACTCACACATCTTTCAGAGAATTGTCATCTTCTGTTTTCTAGAATGGTAGCAAAGAGGCACTCAGAGCTTTCCCCTTAGCCAACCCTGTGTGAACATGCACACGACATCAGACAGCACACTATGCTTGGACAACTCTTTGACCCAAAGTGATTCATTTATGCTTGTCCCAATGTCTTCTTATGCATCAATGCTAGCCACCATGCAATCCTGCCATTCAGCACCCTCTGCAGTGTCGTCGCTCTGTAACTGTAGCCACGACAGACTGTCAGCACACATATTCTTGTGACATGGAATGTAGAGTACCTCAAACTGATACTCATCGACCCTCAAAGACAGCCTCATCAGTCTAGCCAAACCTCTCACTTGCTTACTCCTGCAAGGAAATGTAGCGGTCTGTGATCAGTCTGAAAAGTGAAGCAACTGCCCGACACAAATTCTCAGGTTTTTTGTATGGCACATAAATAGATCAGCGTCTCTTCTTTAATTACTAAATAATTGCATTCTCAAGGTCCTAAAGTACTTGAAGGAAATGTAATTGTCTTTTCTGTGCAGCCATCAACATGGGAGTATCTTAAATGGTTGGTGGGAGGATGGGAAGAAGTTCTTTCCTGAACATGGTACTTTTGACATAGAAATATTAGGAAGTTAAATGATACTAAAAGGAAGATAGACCCTGAACAGTGGCCACCCTTTTTGCAGGCCCATTATGAGGAATCCCGTAAACATAAGCACAAATCCCAAGACCATGGGACAAAAAATACCTAGGGGAACCTGGAACACCAAATAAGTCCCATCAGGGACAGAGTTAGGGCTTGTGCTCCCACTGCCCTGCCTCCTCCATCTCTATCCCCAGATCACTGAGCCACAAGTGAAGGAGAAGGAGAGCGAAGACCAATGGGCAGAGGATTGATTGGACATTTGCCCCAGGCCAGCTGACGAGGCCTGGGTGCAGCCGCTGCTGCGTTTGGAAACATTAGTGCCTGTGTACCTTGGTGGAAGAAGCACAAAGAGTGAACATGCAAGGGAGCGCTGCAATGCGACTGACTGTAGCACCTGGTAGAGGTGTGCGAGCAACCGGACGAGACTCTGACGCCACTACTATGGATAGGTCTAGAGCGCAAGTGCGTTCCGTCCCTGCCGGGCATTGGGATACCCAAGAGCGCAGCTCCACAATCAGTAGAGAAGGTTCAAGAAGGACAGATGGCTCCCTGGCTAGGAGACGGTCCTTCCCCTCATACTAGCGACGACTTAGACCCCACCCCATCTGCTAGCAGCACCCTGCTCCCACTAAAAGATTGACCCTCGTATTACTGCCCATGGCCCTTGCAGTGCTTAATTTGAGCCGGTGGTTTCCGGTGCTCGGCACCGGCACTTAATTGCCAGTACTGGATCTTATGAAAGTCCACCACATGGTGGCGCTGTCTGTCTACTTTTGACATGAGAACAACAACAGGTTTAAAAAGTCAATGGGGCATATTCTCAAGGACTCATCGCCGAGTTAGCGGCACTTTATCGCAGCCAAAGTGGCGATAAATTCATCGCACAAATTCATAAGCAGGTGCTAACAGCCGATATCACCAGTTTTCCCGCGATAGCAGCCGCATAAAACATCGCCACGGATGACACCGGCAACTAACGCTAATGATATGCAGAGTAGGCGT
>CAWUFW010026565.1:0-32554 GCA_963921515.1 Calotriton arnoldi
GGAATGATTCAGGCATGTGAATCTATGAAAGATACCAATACTGGATGACTGTAGTTACAGGTAAGTAACTTGTTTTCTTATGCGTCACTTTGAGTACAAAGTACCTGGGATGCATCAAAATCAAAGACGAAAGCAGGCGCACAGGAGGTGAGGCACCGGAAAGGCAAAGCGATGCGTCGGTTCCTTACTCTCAGAGAAGGTGATGCGTCGGTTCCTTGCTCCCAGGGAAGGTGATGCGTCGGTTCCCCGCTGCTAGGCAGGGGAGGTGATGCGTTGGTTCCTTACTGTGAAAGGAGGTGATGAGTCGATTTGTTACCGCAAGGGGAGGTGATGCGTCGGTTTCTTACTGCGAGGAGAGGTGATGCGTCGTTTCTCCGGACACGGGCCCCCGGTTCCATACTGAAGCCCAGCGTCGATGCAGACTTGGCGCACAGGTGCGTTGTGTGGAAAATCCGGATGCACTGGGGACAAAACAGGCGCTGCGTCGATTTTCCCAACTACGAGCAGGTGATTAATCAAATCTTCAGCTGCACAGCAGGGCCTGCGTTCGAGTCAGAGCGAGTTTCTCAGAGGTCGGAGACATAGTGCTCGGGTCTCAGCCTGCGCCGATTTTCGGGCCGCACGGCAGGCGCTGCTCCAATTCTTCGGCCGCTCCTCGGCGATGCGTTGGTTTTTCAACCGCACAGCAAGCTTGCAGCGGGAAAAACAGCCACTGATGACCGGTGCATGGATTTTCTCCCTTTCTTGCAGCAGAAGCCACCTCCAAATGCCCAGAACTGGAATTGGCACTACTTGGTAGGTCAGAACTCCCAGCAGAGGAGTTCAGGGGCTGCAGGTGAAGTCTTTAATGGCCATGAGACTTCTTAAAAAGAGGCAAGCATACACAAGCCCTTGGAGAACCCTGACAAGCAGGATGATGAAAACAAAGTCCAGTCCTTTCACCCTCTAAGACAGAAGCAGCAAGCAGTAGTCCAGCACAACACAGCAACAAGCAGAATGGCAGTTCCCCTCCTGCAGCTTCTCCAGCTCTTCTTCTTGGCAGAATCTCCTCTTAGTCCAGAAGTGTTCTAACAATGTGGGGTCACAGGTCCAATACTTATACCCCACTCTGCCTTTGAAGTACTCATACTTCAAAGGATAGTCTTTGTAGTGCACAGATCCTGCCTTGCCCTGACCTGGCTCCAGACACACTACAGGGGGGTGGAGACAGCTTTGTGTGAGGATAGGCACAGCCCTATGCAGGTGTCAGTGACAACTCATCCCACCACTGTAGCTCAGGAAGGCCCATCAGCCTGGTGATGGGCCATCAGGATATGCAGGGCACACCTCAGCTCCCTTTGTGTGACTGTGTAGAGTGAATGCACAAATAGCCCAACCGTCAGTCTAAACCAGACTTGGATTCCATAGGCACACAGAGGCACAGAATACTAAAGCAGGAAAATGCCCACTTTCTAAAAAGTGGCATTTTCAAACACACAATTTAAAAACCACTTTCACAGAAAGATGTGTTTTGAAATCCTGAGTTCAGGGAACCCAAACTCCAAATCTCTATCTCTTCCCAATTGAAAGTTACACTTGAAAGGTGTTACAAGGCAGCTCCAATGATACCCTATGGGAGAGATCGCCCGTGCAATAGTGAAAAACTAAATTAACAGTATTTCACATTCAGGACATGTAAAACAGACCAGCACATGTCCTACTTTTCACATACACTGCACCCTGCCTGTGCGGCTACCTTGGGCCTACCTTAGGGTTGCATGACATGTAGAAAAAGGGAAGGTTTGGGCCTGGCAAGTGGGTGCACTTGTCAGGTCAACATGGCAGTTTAAAACTGCACTCACAGACACTGCAGTGGCAGGCCTGAGACATGTTTGCAGGGCTACTCATGTGAGTGGCACAATCAGTGCCGCAGGCCCACTAGTGGCATTTGATTTTACAGGCCCTGTGCACACACAGTGCACTTTACTAGGGACTTGCCAGTAAATCAAATATGCCATTCATGGATAACCAATCATAATCACAATTTACACAGGGAGCATTTGCATTTTTAGCACTGATCCGCAGTGGTAAAGTGTGCAGAGTTCAAGAACCAGCAAAAACGAAGTCCAGCACACAGTCAAAAATACAGGAGATAGAGGCAAAAAGACAGGGGAAACCACGCCAAGGATGTCAGGTCTAACACTTCCCCATATCCACTCCATATTTGTTGCGGTTCTTTCAGACTTTCAGTTCCTGGGTATGTTAGTTTTAGCAAAGAGAGAGCCCTGTCCCATCAGAATGTGAGAATATTGTTAACTGTCCCATTGCAACTTTAACTCCAAAAGCACATTTTGATGAGTTGCCTATGGGCTGGCCCAGCACCTGTGTCAATATTGATTCTATTCTCTGCCATTAATGGTGGATCAGGGGCAGATCCAGATTGCATGGTATCTGTCTCTGTTATCAGCCCCGCACTGTACATGCGGGGAAGCTCATTCTCTGTATTCTGTTTGGGGTATATTTGAAGCACAAGCATGCCAAAATGGTCAATTCACAGGGAGCTAATCAAGCCTCAGACTACGCCTTATCCGCTAACAGACCAATATACAATCCCATGTATTCCACAGAGAAGCAAATGCGTCTGGGGTGTTTATTGTCAGGGAACTATAGATTTGTGATATCTCATGTTTTTTCTATATTTCCATGGTAATGTTATCCTCTAGGGGGCTGAATTGTGTAGGGGATGTGAGTCTTGGTCAAAAGCATATTATTCTTGTAAAAATGTAAGAAATTGGGAGACCAAACTCCCCAGAGAGCATTTTGAATGTATTAAGATGACCAGGACCCCACACATCTCTCAGCTTTGAGATAGCATTAAGGTACAGTTGGTGTAATCCCTCTAGTTATGATTCTAGATTAAGCACTAAGCCCTGCCACAATAGGGTCATGCGTGTTATCTTATTCTGGCGTTCAGTCCATCTCAAAGCCCTCTACCAGCACTTCAAAACCACCTTCGTGGATGTTGTCAGGGACTGGATGGACACCATATAAGAATTTCAGCAATGTAGATCCACAAACAAATTCATATTGCCACAGATTGCTGGGTCATTTCTGTCCCTGAAAAGCCATTCATATATAATACTGAGTTGTGAAGCCCAATAATACACTCCTATATCACCTATAACCAGCACACACATGTATGTGAATCAAATGCTATTTTCCCATGAAATCCATGGAGACTTTCCTTCCAACATGCAATAATGTAAAATAACTGCTCTAGAAATTCATAGGTATAATTCAGAATCATGTGTAGGAGTTTGGGTAGGGGTATCATCTTAAAGATCGATATGACCAAGAGTGGTAATGGGAAGGGCATACCAGCATCAGTGGTCTTTTTGCAAGTTTGGAATCAAAATGGCCAAGTTAAGCGACCAGCTTAATGTCAGATATCATGAAGTGTGTTCCTCCAAATATTTAAAACTGTTAGCTAACAGTCTTAGCCCCGTTGACCACTTTTCTACAGGTTTGCCCTCCCATACCAGAAATAATCCAAACTTATACCAATATACTAGCATACCTGATGCCTCAGCATGGAGATCCAAGATATTTATAAGATGATCCCCAGTCCAGCGAGTTATGAAGAAAAAAGTAGGATATCATCTGCGTATAAGACAACTCGATCCTCTGATTCATTGTCCCAGTGGAATGCCTGTATCCCAGACCATCTTTCTTATCCAAATTGCTAGGGGCTCAGCCCCCAGTGCAAAATAAAACCAGTAAAAGCAGGCTGCGGTGCCTCACATCTCGTTCAGTGGGGAAAGGGGATAATAGTACACCACTCACCCTTAATTGTGCCCAAGGCTGCTGGTAAAAAGTGAGCACAAAGGCTAAGAAGGAGAGCCCAGGGTTAATTTATTTGTACGATCTGCCACAGGAACTCCCTTCTCACGGAGACGAATGCTTTATCAAAGTCTTCAAGAATGAGGGCACATGTTCTGAGTTTTTTCATGGATATGCGCAAATGCAGGTTTAACTCGTCGTAGGCTGTGTCTGGTTCCCCAACCGAGCATAAAGTTGTTTTGTGTTCTGTGGTTATGATTACACCTGCCAGTCTATTTGCAAGCACCTTTGCCAAGATTTCGATCTCAGCATTGATTAAGAAGCTAGGCCGGTAGGATGGTATGTTATGCAGATTTGTAGAGTGTGCTATCACCCACGAGGGTATCCTGATGCTGAGTAGGTGCGAGTCTAGCCCAACCTAGGGCATAGCGGGACTACTCCAAAAGCTATGCCTTCAGGTTTGTGCAAGATGCAAGAAGTGAGGTGGAGGCTCTTGTGCTTAGCGGCAGGTTGTTCCATGCTTTGAGTGATGTAGGAATAGGCTTGACCTCCAGATCTGCTTTCCGTATGCAAGTTGGAGTCTGGACAAGCGAAGGTGGCTTGAAGGTTTGTGAAAACAAATGAGATTGTTGAGGTATGCTGGGCTAGTGGTATGTAGTGCCTTGAAAGTGTGCATGAGAAGTTTGAAATGTATTTGTTTGCGTATGGGAAGCCAGTGGAGCTCTTTCCGGTGTGTATGATGTGATGGTGGCATGGGAGATTGAGAGTGATTCTGGCTGCCAAGTACTGAATGCTATGCAGCCTTCTGGTGAGTTTTTTTTTTTATCCCGACATAGAAGGTGTACCTGTAAATCAGCTTGTTTGTGACAAGGGCGTTCATGATGGTTTTCCGGGTGCTGATTGGGAGCCATTTGAAAATCTTTCTCAGCATCTTCATGAGGCAATTGCAGCGTTGACTTGGATGATCATGTTGAGTTTGCTGTTGATGACTATCCCAAAGTTCTTGGAGTGGGTGGTGGGGATGGGTGTCGGTCCTAACTCTGTTGGCCGTCAAGTGGAGTTCCATGGTGAAGTGCTCTTTCCGAAGATCACCATTTCAGTCTTGTCTGTGTTCAGCTTCAGACAGTTGGTCTTCAACCAATAGGCGCAATTTCAGTCATGCAGGCATTGAACTTGATGTGGGTACTGGGTGTCTTGTCAATGAGGCAGGGAATAAGTTGGGTGTCGGCGTAGGAGAGGATGTTGATGTCGTGAGAGCGGATGATGCCGGCTTGAGAGATCATGTATGTGTTGAAGAGGGTCGGGCTTAGGTAGGATCTTTGTAGAACTCCACAGATGAGGTCGCAGGGCATCTGAGGTGTACTGCACCAGGCTGGCTGACTGGGCCCTCCATTCCAGAATCATTGGAGTGCATATCCTTGGATTCTAATGTTGTGTAGGAATTGGATAGGGGTGGGGTGGGTGGCCATGTCATGCTGTGGAAAGGTCCGGGAGCATGAGGGCCACTGTGTCTCCTACATCCAGTCTCATGTGGATGTCATCCTTGGCAGCGATGAGGGCAGTTTCCGTGATGTGGTTGGGTCTGAAACCAGATTGGTGATGAGGAGTTGGTGGTCGATGAGGTATTTGGTGAGGTGTCTGTTGATGATTTCTTTTCTAAGACCTTGTCCCAGGATGGTAGCAGGGAGATCTGTCTGTAGTGGGTGACCATTGAAGGGCCAGCACGGGGTTTCTTCAGCAATGGGGAGGGACAGTTGCTTGCTTCCAAGTGTCTGGGAAGATTGTGATAGAGGTGGAGGGGTTGAGAATGGGTGTGAACATGACGCTGTTGGGTTGCAGTCCTCTGGAGTAGGTGAGGTGGGGCAGTGGGTTTGATAGGGCCCCTGAGTGGATGAACTTCATGGTAGCAGCAGTTTCTTCTGAAGTGATAATGGACCATGTGGTTAGATTGGTTCTTTTGATAAGATCAGGAAGCGAGGTCCGTTGGGTCCAGATGCGGGTTGAATTTGCTGTAAATGGCAGTGATTTTGTTGCTGAAGCTTTGAGAGAGATTGTTGCAGAGGTTCTCTGAGGGGTGAAAGAGTAGGAGGCGCCTGTTGGTGAGGTGAGATCCTCCATAATTGTGAAGATTTCTTTGCTACTGTTAGTGCAGGCATTGATGCGGTCCTCCAGAGCAGCATGTTTGGTGGTCTGGATCATTTGGTGGTAGCGTCTCTGGGTGGATTTGAACGTGCTCTAGTCAGCATTGTCCTGTCTCATTCTTCACTTGCACTCCAGTTATTTGCAGTGGTGTTTCAGCAGTCTGAGTCTTCCAGAAGACTGCGTCTGCTTTTCTGTCCAGCCTGGGAACCCTTATCTGCTATCTTGCTTTACTTGAGCATGCCTTCGTTTAAGTGGACGTGCTCCAGTGTCAAAGCTTTTCATGTGATGGGGCCTAAGCTCTGGAATGATCTTCCTTTCGAGCTTCGTGGTATTTGCTTTATTGGAGCTTTCAAATACGCCTTTAAATCTTATTTATTCTGCCAGTCGTAGATCTTCCCTGCCTTTAAGTGTTTAGCCTAGTCTACTGCTGTATGTTTGGCATCTGCCCTTCTTTTTATTATTTTTTAGGTCGAGCCTAGCGCAGCGCGCAAGCGCTGCTCTAGGAGATGACCTTTTGGAATCGGTCTGCACTTTTCAAACTCTCGTGCTTGTGGCGGCATCCACCTTGCGGGAGCGAGCAGCGGCGCGCAGGGGCCATCTGTTTTCAATTAGCGTGGCCGCGCGCGCTTGTTTACATTTGCCTGCTCGCGGTCGCTTTCACTTTGCCAGACACGCGATCAAAGTTCATGTCAGAGGTGAGCACTGGAAGCCTTCATTCCACGGAGGTCTGGGCTATGAGGGAGAATACGAAATCACATATAGATCTCCGCATCCCTCAACTCGTGATTTAATTCTGCGTACACCGGGCCATCTCTCTTTATTATTGCCCATCACACCCGGCAAGTGGTTTTTACTGTCAGCAAAATAAATTAATTTAAGTGCTGTGGCAGAGTAGTCCGTGTCGTACCTACATTCTCAATTCACTTAAAACAGCTCAATAAATCAAGCCACGAGCCTCACTGATCTATGTGTGACCTGCACGTCACAGTAATATGAGCAACCTTAATTGTGTGACTAATTAACATTGGACCTTCGAGTAAAGTTTAAAACCGCCACGCTCTGACCTCCGGAGCGGGTGCTTATCCCACTGAGCTAGCACAAGTATTTCGTCTTTACCTGCGGAAAACAAACACTTGCTGGTCTTGCCTCGTATTTCCTTTCTTGAACGTTGCATCATTTCATTTTCAGCCCAACATGAAGCTGCCAGCCCATGTGAAGAGCTACAAGCAGGAACTGCTGTGACCTTTCAACCCATTTAGTAAAAAGTTGACCTGTACCGCCGCGAACTCCAAAGGTCCAACTTCTTACATGTTTGAGGGTTCCTTGAACTTCGAATCAACTCAAAATTTGGGCGAGCAAAGATTTCACACGGGCTGCTGCGTCACGGTCACCACCTCTGTGTAGATATTAAAAGCGAATTGTGTCAGTTTTATTGTTTTGGTAGCCTTTATGCATGTCTGGTGGCACTGATTATATTTCGAAGTAATAAAAAAGCTCGTGGAGTGAGGCAAGCTGGTAAGTAAGCTCTTCCCCTGGAAATTATGAAGTTTCCGCTTTTGTGACTAGACAGCGGCAGAGGTGGGGTTGGGGTGTTCTCGGATAATCATATATTCATATGATTATCATTATAAAAATAGTCGCATATTTTTATTAGTTTTAGTATTAGTATAGTTTTATTATCATAATTGTTAACCTAGTTTACAAATATTATTAGTAGCGCAGTGATAGAAGTAACAATAATAAAAATAATAATATTTTAATTGCCGTTATTATGGCGTTATTCTCACCTCTACCGTCCCCATCATTAGCACTACACATCACTCACGTAATCCTTTCCACACAGCGTGATTTTAGACACAATAAACTACATACAGAAAGACAAGTAAACAACCAAAGGGTTCATAAATGAGAGGTATGCAGTCAGCGGAGCGTGCATTGCGCAGTACGGCCCTACTCATGACGCTAAACTGAGGGCACGCTGCGTGCGTCACTGCGTCGAGGCGTCTCGGAATGTCTTTGTCATTTTGCCTGTAGTGATCCAACAGTGTTCGGTTGGGTACTGGATTGTAGTAACGATTATTTTGCAGCCACGGCAGTAAAAGTATAACAAGCATTGGCACAGCCAATAGGTCTCGCTTTTGGGACCTTATAAGTATTTAGTTATGCAGCACAATATCCTTGGTGCAACAACATCAACTGTTGCATGGCTAAACACTTATAAGGTCCCAAAGGCGAGACCTATTGGCTATGCCAATGCTTGTTATTCTTGTTCCTAGCACCTATCCCCAAGATGCTTCATTGAACGTGTTCTTAATTATCATCCTCATTATTATTATTGTTGTTCTTATTCCTTTATATCATGCCAATAAAGTAATATTTTATGATATTGTTTCTTTCTTTGTAATCTACTTCACTATATCAATCAGATTATGCTAGGTCAGGTGAAATATTGCCCATTCTGCTCCATTACAAGCGCAGCAGCCTGCTAGGCAGGACTGGCACTACCCAAGTAAGGTATTGCAGCATTACTAAGCTGTGATGGCCCTGTCTCATTCAAAATATTGCAGCCTTGCTGATTAATATGTTTGATGTCACATTTAAACTAGTGTGTGCTATGTATGTTTATGAGGACCAAAGGGTTCCCGGACCCCCTGCTATTCTTTGTCCCCCTCTGTTGAGACTGACAACAATTCATCATGCACATCTTCGAAAACTTGACACACTATATGTCTTCGTACTTACCTCGCCTTAGCTTTTCACTCTAGAAAAAAGTTAGGTCAGTAGTCTTTGTCAAAACTTTTTTAATGAGTGACCGTGCATATGCAAAGCATCTGCACTTATGGAAAATGGTTACCACTGGAAAAGCATGATATTGAAGCAGATCATAACCACCATTAGGTGAATCTTCAGCTGAGGATGACCACAAACAGAGCTCGAGCAAAGTCCTAACTGCCACCTCACTAAGGCTGACATAACTGGAGAAATGTCTCACAGACTTGGACGGTCGCCACATGAGGGGCAACCTCAGTACCTTTGGGCTCCCAGAGGGAATGGAAGACCATGCCTCATCATGTGCTGCCTTTGTGGAAAAGTGGATTCCCAAAGTCCTGGGAATTAACTCTATGAAAGAGCTCAAAATAACCCATGCCCGTAGGGCTCCCACATGCAAACCTAAAAACAGGCTCTTATCTTTAGACCTCTTCACTACTCCCATACGGAATTGATCCTTTCCCACGTGAAAAAGATACAGAAGATACTTTGGTATAGCTCACCTATTGGAATTTCCCAGGACTACTCTAAAGACTGTCAGAAGGAGGCAAGCATTCCTAGCTAAGCGGAAGACATTCCAGGATCTCGCAATACAATTCTCTTTCATTGGTCCAGCTTGTCTAAAAATCACCTCGAATGAGAAAATATCCATCTTCGACGACCCCAAAGCCTTGGACTCCTTCATTGCTGATAATCAGGACTCAAAAATGAATACTTGATTGTATCCCCACACCAGCTACTAACACACACTCTCTTTCACTATTGTATGTTCAACTAACCGGCTGATACAACTTGTTGCAATTTCGGAGGATCCACATCAATAAATGTACATTAAGATAGTAACTTGTTTTATATGGTTCCGGTTGCCCACCAGTAGTGAACAAACTCAGTTACAAATTGCTTTTTATGCACTTTAAATTGTGATACCTGTTTCGTGTTGTGCTTGTTCTTATCTCAAGATATGTCTGTACTTCCTTCAACATGTGCCAGTACTTACCTCTAGTTGTATTCCCACTATCTACTTACCTCCAGTTGTGACCAAACTCTGCTACAATTTGTTTTTTATGCACTTTAAATTGCGCTACCTGTTTCATGATGTGCTTGTTATGTTATGTTAATATGTTTTGTATAGCGCACAGCTGCCCCAGCAAAGAGGCGTCCCAGCGCTGAAGCAGAAACATAGAGGCTGGAAGTCAGAGAAAGCACTAGACTATGGGGAAGAGATGGGTTTTAATTGCTCTGCGAAAGACCAAGTAATTTTCCATGGCACGAATGGAGTATGGTAGAGCATTCCAAAGCTTGGCAGCCAAAAGACAGAAAGAGCGTCCGCCCGACCGTACCTTCCGCGTACGAGGCACAATAGCCAGGTGTTGTCCAGTAGAGCGAAGCTGGCGCGTAGGGTGGTAAGGTGACAGCAGATTGGTCAGGATGGCCTTGAGACCCTCGCGGGTATGTAGTGCGCTTTATAAGTGACATGATTGATTGATTGATTGATTGAGAGGAGAGTTTCAGGATTTTAAATGCAGTACAGAGGACCTCAAATTCCACTCGGTTGACGACAGGGAGCCAGTGCAACCGACGGATAGCCATAGAGGTGGGACAGGTTCTGGGGAGGCCCAGCAGGGTTCTAGCCGCCGCGTTTTGGACTCGCTGTAGTCTCAGGGTTTCGATCTTATTCACCCCTAGGTACAGTGCATTGGCATAGTCCAGTCTTGCTAGAATGGAGGCCTGGATGATCATTTGCCTGACTGGTGGGTCAAATAACCCAAGCAACGGTTTAAGCCCCCTAAGTATGCCAAAGCAGGTCCCCGCAACTTTTTTGGTTTGGAGCTGAAAACTGAGACCCGAATCTACCCAAACTCCAAGATCTTTCACCACCTGCTTAGGAGTAGGTGCGCATCCCAGTATGGCTGGCCACCACCAGTCCCCCCATAGCTCTTGATGGTTACCTACCAGCAGGACCTCTGACTTGCTGGAGTTCAATTGGAGACAATTATCAGTCATCCACTCGGCAACAGCCGTGAGATCTTCCTGAAACTTAGATGCTGCACTCCCAGTGTAGTCGGAGAGGGCTACCACTAGCTGTGTTTCATCAGCATATGATACGATGGTAAGCAGAGGGCTCAAAACGGAGCCTTGCGGAACCCCTTGCTTATTGGCATGGTACGTAGAGGCGAAAGGGGGGGCTATAACCTGGAAGGTCCTGTTTGAGAGAAAGGACGCACACCAGGTCAAAGCTGGGCCCACAACACCTGCTTCTTTTAACCTGCGTAACAAGATCTGATGAGAGACCGTGTCGAATGCGGCGCTGAGGTCTAACGAATCAGCGCCGACGTTCTTATCTCAAGATGTGTCTAAACTTACCTCAAGATGTGCCGGTACTTACCTCTAATCATGTACACAGATATAACCACACAGTTACTGTGCGACATCCTACTATAATCTATTTGATTCCCAACACAAACAGCTCCTGAAGTTAGCTCTACCATTATGACTTGTCCTCTGATGCTTTCCAAATGGCATAGGTTCCTGCTTCAATGCACCTAGGCCTGGCATTTCGTGGCCTCCACCACCTATCCGATTGTTTCTATCTCTACGATTCTCTTTATGGAATATGGGTTCTTTTTCTCTTTTTTCTTTTTTCCTGTCCCCTCTCTTTCTTCTCTTCCCTTAACCTCCTTCTCCAACCTCTTTCACAACTCCCACCCTTCCTCCCCCTCCCACACCATCACTCCCTTAAGTGTGCCCTCCCGCCCTGGGTGGATGTCTATAACCTCTCTTCACTTATTTGACACCTAGCGATACATCCTACATGCTCCACCATTGCCCATAAATGCATAATATAAAGACAATATCTCTCAATGTCAAGGGTGTAAATCACTCCACAAAACACCAACAAATCTTAGAATACCTACTCAAACTTAAAGGTGACTTGATCCTCCTACAAGAAACAATAGTTGTACTTAAGGATGCCATCTTTCTATGTAAAAAATTGGGTGAGTGATCTCACCTGCGCCCCAACTGTCAAAATGAAAAACGGCATCACCACCCTTATCTACAACTCCTCTGGCTTACAAATTATCTCCGCGGAAATGGATCCAGAAGGGAGATGGCTAATAAAAAGACTCCAAAAAGACAACACCGAAATCTATGTTGTGAACATTTATGCCCCTAACTATGATCTTACTGAATTCGGGTCTCAATTAAATAAAAAGCTGAAACTTATCCCAGACAACTCGAGAGTGATTGTGGGTGGAGATTTCAGCCTGTTTTGGGATGGTATCTTAGACAGAAACTCCTCCTGTACCTTCAGACCGAACAAATCTCATAAACAGATGCTTAAACTATGCAATACCCATAGGCTGAAGGACATATGGAGACTATTTAATCCAACTGGCAAAGACTATACATTCTTTTCTCACCCTCACAACTCATTCTCTTGTATTGACTATATCTTAGTGGATTAATCCCACGTCTCCAATACATCCAACCCCACTATAGAACCAATTCTCATATCAGACCACACTTGTATATCCCTTTTGTATGACATTTCACACCGCGTAGCCAAATCAAAATCCTGGAGAATGAACTATCTACGCACAGAAGACCTTATATTTAGGGATTCAATGAAACGTGAAATCATACAATTTCTGGAAATTAATAGGAATTTGTGACCTAACCCCCAAATAATATGGGACATCTTGAATCCACCATCCGAGGCCATGTAATGAAACTGATGTCCTTGAAAAATAAACAAGATAAACGTCTGCTAGATACTCTAAAGCAGCAAATCAAACTTCTTGAGAAACATGGTAACAACTACTCTGACCCTAAGAACTGTCGCCCGATATCGCTAATAAAAACACACTGTAAAATATATGCTAAAGTTCTCACCTTCAGACTGGAACCTATCCTCCATTCTATAATCCACCCTCTCAAACTGGCTTTAATAAATGTAGAGTCAGAGCAGACAGCCTTGGGCTATTCAGTCATGTCATAGAAATATCCCATTCCCTTAACCAGCCCACCTGTGCGATAGCATTGTATGCTGAAAAGGCCTTCGATAAAGTCTCTTGATCTTTTCTTCATGCTACCCTGTCTGCATTTAATTTTGGCCCGATCCCCTCCAGAATGATACTCACACTATATAAGGAGCCTAAAGCCAGAATTAATATCAATGGTACCTTATCAAACAGCTTTAGCTTACAGCAAGGTACTAGACAGAAGTGCCCCCTCTCCCCACTACTCTTTCTACTAGCCATGGAACCACTCCTTATGAAACTCAGAGAGAACCCCTCTATTCCGGGTATCCCATTTGCTGCCAGCCCACAAAAAGTTTCAGCGTATGCAGATGTCATTCTACTCTTCACAACTCATGCGGACCCTTAATACCCAATATTATGTCAACCATTAACAACTATGTTCAGGTCTCTGGCTATACAATAATAATACCCTATAATAAGGACAAACCAGAGATTCTCCCCCCAAATGTTCAGTGCAATAGCTCAGTCATGGGTGATTACGACCTCAAATGGGTACATGACAAAATAAAATACCTAAGGATATAGTTCAGTAAAGAGCTTAGGGAATCTCTTGATCACAACGAAAAAATTACTCTTACTAAGAATAAAGACATGTTAGATAAATGGACAACTAGATTTATCACATGGTGGGGTCGAATTGAAACCATCAAAAAGATTATCTCCCCATTCATTAACTACCTAATAAGCATGTCACCGATCCACCTATCAGACAGCTTTTTCACTAAGATGCACCTGCCACTCGACTAATTTATATGACAATCTAAAAGCCAAGAATTGCTATAAAAAAACTGGGACTCCCAAAAAAGCTTGGTGGTCTGATCTTTCCGGACTAACGTGGATTCCAAACAGCATACCTAGCAAGGCAAGGTCTCTTCTGGTTTAACTTGCTCAGTCCCTTGTCACCAATTTGGCAAAATATCACCCTACCGCTTTCCCTCATATATTTAATTACCATCAAGAGAATAATGACAGGCCACTCCTCAATCTTTCTCTCCAGCACAGCACAGGCCCCCCCTAAAAATTAACAACAAACTTGTTAAAATAAATTACAGTAAAATTGTGCCTCATATCTCGTTCAGTGGGGAAAGGGTATAATTGTACACAACTCACCCTTAATTGTGCCCAAGGCTGTTAGTAAAGAGTGAGCACAAAGGCCAAGAAAAAGAGCCCAGAGATACTTTTTTTGTACGATCTGCCTCAGGAACTCCCATCTCACGGAGTCGAATGCTTTATCAAAGTCTTCAAGCCTCGCTATAACATGGTAGGACAATGTTCCTTGAGAAATGGGCGCAAAAAGACATCCTCTTTGTAGGAGTTCTGGACACAACCTCAGACCGCGTTCCATTCTCCCACTTCAAGCTCAACTTCAAGCTAGCAGAAACAGACTGTAATCACTTTCTAAGGATCATCGCTATCATCGCCAAGCATAAACTCCCATATATACCCGACCTTCCAGACACACTGGGGAAACTGGCTACAGGGGGACACATTGCCTCCAACCTTTACTCCATTTTAACACCAAAATCCACCTCCCTCACAAAGCTAGTTCAAAGTAAATGGGATCTGTTTTGGGCAAAACAAAAGACTCTCATACCAAAACCCTAAACTGGCCCTCCATTTGGTCCACCCTCCAGTGCACAATGCAGACTGTGGACCGCATATATGGCCCACTGGACCTCTTCCTAACACTTTAAACTAAGTCTCCAGGACTCCAGAGATGGGGATATTCAACACATGCTCTTCTCGATTGCACAGGCTCTAATAAAATCTGGTCTGAGATCAGTGAAACTATAGCCCAGATTCTGCGTACCAATTGGACTCTTGATCTTGCTTCTATAGCACTGGATGCTCCACCGCCCTCGCCCCCCGGAAATAACCCACTGCCTAAATGAAGAACGTATAGTATGGGACATACTAGTTTCAACCGGTCTCAGATCCATCCTATCAGAATGGAAGGACCTCTCCAAATTATCAACCCATACATGTGTGTGGATTTAATTCACCATGGAGGGGCGGACAATTGCTTAAGCACCTACATGTATACCTCATCAAAGAAAAAACACAAATCTGGTCAAGACTAGACTCGTACATTGCTAGCTACTTCCCACCATAAAGGCCCCTCCACCATTGAGCCAGTAACACAGACTCACTATCTCCCACCCCTTCTCCCCCGCCCCCTAGAAATATACTATGTACTAAATTCTCTTCACTCCCCTCTGAGGTTCACCCCTCTACTCCTTACCCTCCCCACCCCCTCTCTCCTCCCCACTTCATCCTCCCCTTCTCTCCCCTCCTATCCACCCCAACTCTCTTCGACACCACTACTACTATCTCTTCTCCCTCTCCCCTATCCTTCTCTCGTCTCTACTTTCCCCTCGTTTTCAATCCCTGATACTGGACTGGGGTAACCTACCAGAATGAACACGTACTGCACACTCTATCTCATACTGACTGTATATTAAGACAATACAAATAATCTCTTTGGTACACCTTATCCTAACCACCATACCCCGCTAAGCGATAGATCATCATCTTTTCTTCTTTTGCCCCTGTGTTGTTTTATAAAATGTCAATAAAAATGATTTGAAAAATAAAAAAGGACTGACTTGCATTTTAAGTCCTGATTAAAATATTTAAAAAGCCTGCTGCAGTGAAAAAACAAAACAACAAATATTTTCTGTATGCAGGGCATCTATGAGATAAAAAAATAATGTGTACTTTAGAGATGTAAAATAGTCCCCAGTGCATTTGCAAGCACTCCACAGAAGATGGAATGATGCACCAAACAGCCAATCGCATGAGGTGAGAGTCCAAACGCATGAGGTGAGAGGGTGATACTCTTCTGGTCGGAGCCAAAGCCCATTCTATATATGTTTTAAAGAATTGATGATAATAGGTCTTGCTGACAGCTGCGCTGTCAAACTAAACCTGAAAAGTCGATGTGACACTATTGCATTGATTCCGCAGTATTCTGTTTTCTCGTCTCCATATTCTTCAACATATGCGTTTGCCTGTATTAAAACATCTCTCTTACTTGTAAACGCACAAAAAAAGAGTAAACGTCACCCGCAGCATTCGAGACTTGGTTGTAAGCACAGATATCCATGCGGGAGCCCCCCCCCCCCCCCAAAATGCATTTCTTTTCAGGACCGGCACAGTGAAATAATGGACGAGCGGAGCCTGTGTTTTGTGTCTGCACTCCTCGCCTTATGTTATGTTGACATTGCCCCTTAAAATGTTTTTCTTACTTAAACTGAGCGAAAAGAGATCCTGCTTGTGCGACACTTAATATATTCTAACGAGGCGCTTGCGATTCTGTTTCCTCAGCGATTCGGAGCCATTCTCCCGCCAAGCCGGTGCTTATCTTCGTATCCTCCAGACGGCAAACTCGACTCACTGCCTTGGAACTGATTGCGTTCTTAGCCACCGAGGATGATCCAAAACAGTGGCTGAATATGGATGAGAGGGAGGTAGGCGAATTCTCTGTTTATGTCCCACACAGCTCGCCAGTGGGCGGCTAAAACAACTGCATGGGAGACATTCGTTTTTGTATTTTTATTTTTTGCAAACCATAGAGGACAGTTTCAATGCATTTTTTCCGCATCACATACCAGTGTAGGGTCCCATAAAGCAAGTACACACAGCTGCATCTGAGCTTGTCTCCTGTTATACATAGCACGCTCTCATGATAATGGTAGGATAGTTTCGTGGGTTAATGTGCCTGCTGCAGAGATTCGTGTGCAACTTTCAGGCCCCAGTCTGCGCCTGGCATAGAGTGGGACTGTGTGCCATAGCCTTAAGATGGCCCCTGGTGTCTGTATACAGCCCTCTGACTGCAAACCTATAGCAAGAAGGCTGCATAGACAAGTTATGTAATGTGCATAAGCCTAGGCATTATTTCCCCACAAATGCATGTCTAAAATATTGCTGTATTGCTTTATTATTTGGTTTTAAATATAGCAGACAAGTATTCAACCTTCTTCACATTATTTGTCTCACTATACGGTTTTGTTCTTATAGTGTTCAGACTAATCTCTTCTTATCTGAGACATACCAGTGTCCGCTTATCGTAACTGAATAAATTCTCTAAAATGTTATTATCACGATATAAGATTTTTAACAACTTTATTTAAAAAAATTGTACTTGAGAATAAGAGGTTATTTTTATTCACGGATTTGGACTTCGCAGCCTGCATTAAGCTCTAATTATCAAATACATCATGGCTCTAGTGGGCTCTACCAAACCTGGATGCTATAAGAACGAGATATTAGTTGGGAGCCTCCGTCCCCTTATATTTTGTCAACACCAATGTCCAACCATCCTGATTTCATATTGGATGCTTTAAAAGTCTTGCATTATTTGTCCCTCAATCAATTGATCGTTGGTCCGTGGTTCTCTGTGGGAATATGATCACACCTGCTTGACAGATCAAGTTTGGTGGAGGGACATGTCTGTTGTCGATAATTTTCTTTTCGCATATGTTTGAAAGGTTGTCCATATTCTTTGAGATTTACATTTTCTCCTTTAATATCGCTGTACATTTTCCAGACTTTAGTCCACCACCAGCTCAATGGGGGTGGGTCCAGTGCTTTCAATTTCGGGGCAGTGGTCTGCCTAGCTACTTGTAGCATCTGTGAAATGGGTTTATCTGTACAGGAGTTTAGAGGCTATAGTCCAGGGCACGAGTCGGGGGGTACACGCGGGTGGACGGCATCCACCCACTTTTTTCACAGGGTGAACGCCGTCCACCCTGCCAAGAATTTGGGCCCCACTGAATAATGTGCTGTACTCGTCCCGGTGTAATTTCCAAACACCGGGACACTTTCAGCAGCGCCTGCACATTGTTGTCTGCTTTCCTTCTGCAACAAGCAACTACGCGCAGGCGCGTACGGGCTTTCTTATTTAAGACTCCTGCTGGGCCCATAACAAAGGCCGCATTTCAGGGGTCATCAGGCCTCCTTTTGTTAAAGTCTCATGGCTGGGAGCAGTCAGGAGCCTCGCACCTGATGCAAATGAAGCGGAGGGGAAACAAAGGATCACACCTTGTTAGCACTTCGCATACTTAAGAGAGGCAGCTTTTCACTTTGTTCAGTCCCTTTTTAGGAGATATGCATGCACTGTAAGAATATCAGATGTGTTGGTCTATCCCAGTGTTTACACAAAACAAATTGCATTTATATAGCGCTTACTTCCCTTGAGGAGGTGTTGAAATAATTTAAGTACCACTATTTTTTCTTGTATAGCCCTACTCATTCCAATGCAGGGTGTCAGAGCGCTTTACATCAACACGTGCATATTACAAGTACAATAAATTATATGTTTGTAAATGAATGTACAGGATGTGTTACATAAAACTGGGGGACTGCAAGGTGTAGAAGTCACATATCATCTTCCATAGCTCACTGTGCTATTATCCTTGCAATGCGCTCAAACGTACACATGATAGACCTGCTAAACATATATGTGAGGGCTTTAGATCTGATGTCACTTCTTGTGATGCCACTTCCTGTAAAGTCGAGGCTTGTGATGCCACTTTCTATGATGCCAATTCCTGTGATGCCATGTGTGATGTCATGCCCTGTGATGTCGTGCCCTGTGATGTCGTGCCCTGTGATGTCGTGCCCTGTGATGTCGTGCCCTGTGATGTCGTGCCCTGTGATGTCGTGCCCTGTGATGTCGTGCCCTGTGATGTCGTGCGCCGTGATGTCGTGCGCCGTGATGTCGTGCGCCGTGATGTCGTGCGCCGTGATGTCGTGCGCCGTGATGTCGTGCGCCGTGATGTCGTGCGCCGTTATGTCACTTGCATACTGCCTAACTAGGTTAGTCCCCCCACTTCTTTTTTTAGGACTTGTGCCCTGCTATAGTCCCTCCTAGTCTACGTCTCCCAATAGCCCAACCAACTGTTCTAGTCTCAGTTCAACCCTTGTTAAGTCTTTTATTTAGGTCAGATCCTTTTCCCAAACGTGTTTCACAGCTTTACAATCCCACCACATATGGATGTATGTTTGCTGAGTGTTCAGCACCCTTCTGAGCCTCCCTCTGAGTTTTGATTGTATTGGGGTCAGGTCAGCGGCAGCTCCTCCGCTATGGCGGAGGAGCGTCACCTCCCCCGCACCCCCCCGCCAGCACCCTCAAAAACTAGAAAAATAAAACGATAATAAAATGGGTTTTAAGCCCGTTTTATTATCGTTTTGTTTTTCTTCTAAGTGTGCCGAGTCTTGGGGTCGGGCAAGGGGGATGACAGTCACTGAGGGGGGAGTGGTATGCACTGCCTTCAGTACGCATGTGGGTTTGGCCGGCCGTCTCAGGACGGCTAAACCGACATGTGCACTGGAGGTGTCTCCAACCCGAGCTGTGTTGCCAGATTGGAGACAGCAGGCACAGGCTGCCAGTCTCCCTGGGAATGCTAATCGAGATCACTCAGGCCAATCCTGACGCTGCTCTCATGCTGCTGAGAGCAGCGTCAGGATTGGCCGTAGGGGAGTTCTAAAAAAAAAAAATTCCCATGTAGTGCGTCATCCCCCCTCCCCCACTCTGCCCTGACACCAGCCGCCACTGGGTCAGGGACCATCTGAACATAACTTCACAGGCGTTCTCTTTATATAGAAGATATAATAATATAATAGAAGATTTTGCTGCTCCCTGCCAAATCTTTATTCATGAGCTTGCCGAAATATCTTTATCGTTATAGGATTTTAATCTTTAGAAATACTGCATGGATCGAGTGAACCCTTTTTCAAGATGTTGTTGGGAAAATGTCATGACAAGCCTCTTCAAATATTTAAAAAATGTATAGCATTTTTATTTGGTCTCTGCTGAAAGAAAACAAAGCTACAGCCACAACAAATTTCATTTTCTGACTTCAAGATAAAATGTCAGTTGCTTTTTGTTTTGTTTTCCACAGTACATAAAACTTACTATAAAGTATGAACCCTCATAATAAAAAAACCCTAATCATTTCATCTCTATGAATCAAAAACACTTAACAGCTTTTCTGGCGTAACCAGTTGTTCTCCGTTCTCTGATAGAGAGCTTCGATGCCAAGATTCAGCTCACAGCTCGGCTTGCCAAATTTAAGAACAAAAGGCTGTTGATGTCTCGAAAAGATAAGATAAAGAACACTGAGCGCATTCCATTTGCTTGTCCAATACCGTGGACCCTACTTGTCTTCATTTCCTATCCCTACTTTCTTCATGATTAACAGTCCCCTGTCCCTGCTGCATTTTTTTTTTCATTTCAGAAGTTTTTCTTATCTATAGCATGACTTGCCAGGAATGCCAGAATCTTTAGAACTTAATGGGGATAGGGACCAACCATTTTGCGGGGCCTTTGCAGTGCTCAATTTTAGAAAACTGGTACGCTGGGGAAAGGGACTCCACAGCATTTTGGTCCTATTTAGTGGGTTTGCAGCGTTAGCTGTATCAGAAAATAGAAGGTCAAGCCTGCTTTTTTTCAACAATTGATTTAAATTTTAATCTAACAAATCCTGACAGTAGAACGTATAAGTCAAGCATAACCATTATGCAATGAGCAGGGAAATGCATATAGCATAATGATGTGTATGCAGCATGCTATCACTACTATTATTCATACATTGGCATACAAGGCCTGTATCCAGAGTTTACATACCCCAAACCCCCATAACATATATACCACACAGCAAGCCTGCGACCCAGACGCTGACTCCTATGGTAAAAAAACACTATTCCTGCCAAAAGGTGTCATGGCTTCGGCCATATGACCGGAATCTGTGCTCCAATCCTGATTTTCCATCTCATTGGTACGCTCCCCTTGCCTTTTGGAGTAAGATGGTAACTTCAGAGCAGCCGAAAATTGCCACTTTTTGCAAAGACGAAACAATTAAAAGTTAGCTTAGTTGTGCATAAAAAGGTAACTATGCTGTTAAGTACTATGACAGCCGTTCTGAGAATCAGTAATTTTGATGTGGCTGAAGCCCTTCCTAACATAAAGAAAGAAATGAGAGAGCTGGGTCAGACGGTTTCAAGTTAAAAGGACCTCCAGTACGTACAGTCAAGGCCAGGGCGGCTTTAAGGCACTGTAACCGGTATAGCCGCACCGAGCGCTGATCTCCGGGATGGAGGCGGTGTATTTAAAAATAACTCATGGGTTAATAGCACGTGCTGCAGAGTTACATCAGTTCAGCATACATGAAGGAAATTGTTTTGCTGCTGTCTCCGCTACGTATCATATCTGATGGAGACTTCTAGGCGCAAATTCCTAATCTTAGAATATTCCCGAAGCGTCAGACTGGACCCGGAGGTTTTTGAGCAGTACCTCTGTGTGGCGGTAGGTGGCATTGTTCAGCTCCTCGTCGGCGTCGTCTGCGCATAAAATTATGTGTGCGATACCTATATAGGTGCCACCATCAGTTATTTCCTTTCTGCGCCAGATAGCACTGATCCATGAAGAGCAACGGTTAGAAATGGGGGTCTCTAGTTGGCAGTGGTTTGCACCCTGTCCAAGTAGGGACCCTTCCTTCTAGACAGGATAAGGGAGTTACACCCCTAGATAACCCCTGCTCACCCCCTTGGTAACTTGGCTCAAGCAGACACGCTTATCTCAGAGGCAATGTGTAAAGCATTTGTTAATAACACACACAGTAACACAGTGAGAACACTACAAATGGACACCACACCAGTTTAGAAAAATAAAGTATCTTTATCTAAACCAAACAGGACCAACATGACAAAAATCCAGCAAACATATATCAAGATATCGCTTTTAGACAATTTTTTTTTTTTTTAAACAGTTGTAGAAACATATAGCTCCAACTGGGGCTATTACGACAACGTTGTGTTGTTTTTCTTGAGTCGCAGCAGCAACCACACGGGCCCTGGAACTGGAATGGGCACCCTTTAGCAATCAGGAGTCCAGCAGAGGAGTCCAAGTGCTGTTTAGCAAGTTGCAGGTGAAGTCTTTCTGTCCCTGAGACTTCAGAACAGGGTGCAAGCACTTCTTCGAGCCCTTGGAGAATCTTCTTAAGCAGGATACCACAGCAAGGCAAAAGTCCAGTCCTTTCCACTCCCCACAGACAGAAGTAGCAACTGCAGTGCAACCCAGCAAAGCAGCACACAGGAAAGGGGTAGTACTTCTCCTGACAGCTCTCCAGATCTTCTTCTTGGCAGGGTCCTCTTAGTCCAGAAGTAATCTAAAGTTCTAGGGTTTAAGGTCTACTACTTATGCCCCATTTCCTCTTTGTAGTCTGTTTCAAGAGTCTCTGAGCTCAGTAAAAACTAGTTCTGTCCCTCCCTGGTTCAGCTTCACTACCGGAGGTGTAGACAGGATTGTGCAGAGCAGACACAGCCTATTCAGGTGCTAGTGAAAACTCCTCCCACCACTCTAAATGCAGAAAGGTCTATTCAGCCTGGCTCTGAGTCACCCAGGAAAGGCAGGACACACCCCAACCTCCCCTTGTGACTGTCTAAAGTGAATGCACATCCCCAGCTCCTTTCACACCAAAACCAGATGGTGAATACACGCAGAGGCACACAGGATGGTTAAACAAGAAAATACCCACTTTCTAAAAGTGGCATTTTCAAACACACAATTTAAAAATGACCTTTACTAAAAGGTGTGTTATTAAATTTTGAGTTCAGAGAGCCTAAACTACAAATCTCTAGCTGTTCCCAATTGAAAGTTACACTTGTAAAATGTTACAAGGCAGCTCCAATGATAGCCTATGGGAGAGCTAGTCCATGCAATAGTGAAAAACAAAATACACAGTATTTCACTATTAGGACATGTAAAACACCCCATCACATGTCCTACCTTTCACATACACTGCACCCTGCCCGTGGGGTAGCCTTGGCCCTACCTTAGTGGTGTCTTACATGTAAGAAAAAGGAAGGTTAGAGCCTGGCAAGTGGTTGCACTTACCAAGTCGACATGGCAGTAAAAACTGCGTGCGCAGACACTGCAGTGGCAGGTCTGAAACACATTTGAAGGGCTACTGGTGTGGGTGGCACAATCAGTGCTGCAGGTCCACTAGTAGCATTTGATTTACAGACCCTGTGCACAGGGAGCGCTTGCACTTTGACACTGATCATCAGTGACAAAGTGTCCAAAGCATCTAAGCCAGCAAAAACGAAATCCAGCACACAGTCAGACATGCAGACGGTAGAGGCAAAAAGTCAGGGGAAACCACGCCAAGGATGGCAAGACTAACAGCTACCCTCAATTGTTTTTTTGACTGACTTTTTTCTCAAATCTTGTCGAACCCTTTTTTGAGAGATTTTCTCTCATGGTGTGACAGGATGTCTCCAAAGAAACCAGCTAGTTTCAAACCATGTGGTGCTTGTCTCAGGCAGATTTCTGTGATGGTACTTGGTTTGTTTGTGGTGCTTGAAGAGGGACCAATACTCCAAGACATGCAAGGACTGCAGTGTCATGCACACGAAGGTGCTGAGGGAGCGATTCCCTCAAGCTCATCGATGCCCGACGACCCCGCGATGCTCAAGAACCCAGTTGCGATGAAGGTCCAGGGACCGTTCCCAGAGCCGCACCCGACGATCGTCGTTCCGCACAAAGACATCAGGTAAGTCCCACAATCATAAGAAGTCGAAGACATCTTCGACTTAGCCGTATTTGTTAAGTCTTCTAATGAGGCGCAGGAGCATTGGCAGTCCGAGCCTCACTCTTCGGCAGAGTCGGAATCAGAGTCTGCGCTTCCCTGACTTTCCCAGAGCCAAAGCAACCTCCCACCCTGCTTAAATAATGTTATGAGGCCATGCACCTCATATTTGGGTGGCCCGACCCCTCTGGAGCGCTTTCAGGCCCCACTGGTTTGCGAGGGGCCCCCACTAGATCCTCGCTAATGGGTTTGCCCTCTGCACCAGTCGGGCCCCATAGATCCCGTGTTAGATCCAGAGCAGAGCCAGCGGCGAGACCCAGACCTTCCTTGTCGTCACCCGCTCCAGTGCCAATTCCCATGGCGGCGCAGTCCCTATTGTCACTCCCAACACTGAGGCAAATGGGCGTCACCCGACACCAATTCTGGGCTGACCAGGGAGCATGCTTTACACGTCGAAGCCAGTGCCTTTTGCCTTTGACATGCCCTGGAGAGGAAGATGAATGGAAGGAGTCTGAGGGGATGAGAATGAAGACAACTGGTATGAGAAACTGGCAAAGGTCAGTGGGTTAGACACCTCACCTGACACTGGTTTGGTCTCTCTTCCTACCGTGGCTACGGAGGAAGGAGCCTCTTTCGCTATTGTTGTGCGCAGGGCAGCTGAGATCTTGGACCTTCAGCTATCCACAGTGGCAGTCAAGGCGAAAGTCTTGAAAGAAATGCTTCAGCCGGGAGTCGCCCCTTCCAACCCTTTACTCCCCTTTAATGAAGCCCTTACCAACGTCCTACTCTGGGTCAAGCCCAAGCCCTGCACATGGGCTTCTGTGCATAGGACAATTGCCTGCCGACATCGCCCCTTTGCTGGGGACACCAGTTTTCTTACCCAGCACCCCATCTCAGGGAGTTTGGTGGTCCAAACCTCTGCCTCTAGAGTCAACCTCGGTGCGACGCGTACTACTCCTCTGGATAGGGAATTCAATAGGCTGGTTGCCTTTGGCAATAGAATGTTTTCTTCTGCCAGCCTTGCACTGTGGTCAGTGAACACTGCATGCCTTTAGGGCTGATATTCCCAGACGATCTGGGATTCAATTGCTTAAGTGTTGCCTATAATCCCGGAGGTTGCCTGAGCCATACTCTTCCCAAGCTATTGCTAATGGGAGAGACACAGCAAAGTTTACCATACAGTGTGGACTGTTCACGAACGACTCACTGGGTAGAGCAATTTCATTGTTGATGGCCTTGCGGTGCCATGCCTGGTTGAGAACTACTGACTTTTCAGGGGGTGCCCAAGCCTTGCTTATGTACATGCCGTTTGATGGCTCTCGTCTTTTTGGAGAGAAGGCAGACTCAGCACTGGAGCGATATAAGGACAGCAGAGCTACGGCCAGGTCCTTGGGTTTGTCTATGAATCCTCAACAACCCGTCAGCCATCTACCTCTTTCGTGGCCACGAAGGGGGTTCCAACCATGTCCATAACCTCTCTGGCACCACAGCCAACAGGCTTCCCAGCCTTAACGTGTCTGAGGACTCAGGTCCCATATACCACGTGGGAGAGGTAGCCAGAGGTCGGGCCAGTCCAACACCCCCAGCAGCCACAGCCTCCAAACCCCTTTAGCTCGCCCACCGACCATCATGGGCATCCAGTGCGGGGCAGTATACACCATCACCTGCACCACTGGCGGTTAGTAGCATCTGACCCTTGGGTTTTGTAAATCGCCCAAAGGGGCTACTCCCTCCCCTGTGTGACCACCCCATCACCCATGTACCCACTTACAACCGGCTGATGGAGGACCACATCTCCTTGCTCCGTAAGGAAGTGCTGGCTATTTTGACCAAGTGTCCACAGGGAGGGTTCCGGCATCAGAAGTAGGCTGTTGTTGATATTCCCGCTACTTTCTGGTGCCCAAGAAGGACGGCCGCCTTGCTACTATTCTAGACCTGCACTGTCTCAATCTTTTCCTGAAAAAAGAGAAATCCAAAATGCTCACGCTCGTGCAAGTTCTGTCTACCCTGTATCCAGGAGACTGGATGGTAGCGTTGGACTTGCAGGACACATATTTCCACATCACCGTCCTGCCTGCCCACAGACCTTACCTGTGGTAAACAGTGGGCCAAGAGCACTTTCAGTTGGTGTGATCCCCTTCGGCCTTAACGGCACCCCTCAGGTGTTCACAAAGGTGATGGTGGTGATTGCAGCTCATCTGTGGAGGTCATGGTTTTCAGTCTTTCCCTACCTTGACGTGTGGCTGTTAAAGGCAGTCTCGCCCCAGGCAGTTGTCTCCCATCTCGAGAGTATGGCAAACCATCTGCACTCAGTGGGGTTCACTATCAAAGTGCCGATATCACACCTGACTCCCTCTCAGACACTCCTTTTCATCAGAGCTGTTCTGGATACTATGCATATGTGGGCCTGTCATCCCAAGTGGTGAGTCCAGAATATTCAGGCTATGATACCAATGTTTCAGCCTCTATTCTGGTTTTTGATGAGAGTGACCCTGAGGTTGTGGGCCTCATGGCCTCATGGCCTCCTGCTTTTTGCCCATGTTTGTTGACATATGTGGGCTCTGCAGTGGGATCTGAAGTCCCAGTAGGTACAGCATCAGGGGGACCTCTCAGACATGGTCCAGATCTCGGAGGGAACTGCAGTGGTTGGTGACGAACTGTGATTGGGTTAGTGGCAGACCCCTCTCCCTTCCCCAACCAGAGCTGACTGTAGTGACAGATGCGTCACTCCTTGGGTGCAGTGCCCATCTGGGAGAGGTGGAGATCAAAGGACTTTGGTCTCCGGTGGAGTCTGGGTTCCACATCAACCTCTTGGAGGTTCGAGCAAAAAAAAAAAGCCTTTCTTCTTTGAATCAAGGGAAGGCTGGTGCAGGTGTTCATGGACAACACCACCCCCATGTCATACTGCTACAAACAGGACGGGTTGGGGTCGTGGACAATTTGTCAAGAGGCTCTGGACATGGCTTGAACGCCAGGGCATTTTTTTGGTTGTTCAACTCCTGGCATGCTGTCTGAACGCCAGGACGGATGAACTCAGTCAAAGATACCTAGTGGATCACTAATGGCATCTCCACTTAGAGGTGGTGCGAGGCCTCTTTCAGCAGTGGGGACAGCCTTAGTTAGATCTGTTCGCCACTGCTGAGAACACAATGTCAGCAGTTTTGCACTTTGGAGTTTCCAAAGTGACTCTCTGTCAGTGATGCATTTCATCTCGAGTGGAGCTCGGGCTTCTATGTGACTTTCCGCCTATATCACTCCTGCCCAGAGCTCTTCAGAAAATCAGGAATGACTGGGCCAAAGTTGTTCTTGTTGCCTGGATTGTGCATGCAGAGCCTGGTATCCTGAACTGTTGAACAGGAACAACTGATCAGACTGCCTCTTCTAGAGGATCTTCTGTCGGAGCAATAGGGGAGGCTTTTGCTCCTGAAACTGCACACCCTTCACGCGTGGAGATTAAGCAGCAACAGTTGACTGCTTTCAGTCTTCCTCCCGAAGTCTGTGGTGTTATTCTGGCAGCCAGGCGTCCCTCCATCAAATCTGTATACGCCTGCCATTGTGATAAGTTGTGACATGGTGTAATTCTAAAAACATCGACCCTCTTTCTGCAACTCTTTCTAAGGCTCTTCTGTTTGCTCTATGTTAGGCCCAGCAGGGCTATCCTCTGGGCACAGTTAAAGGTTATCTATCAGCCATTTCTGCATTTTCTGTGGTTGCCGGACCAAACTTCTTTATTCAAGTCGCCTGTTGTGGCTAGGTTTCTTGCAGGTTTGCAGCATATTTCCCCCCCCCCCAGGCCATTCATCATGCCCCAGTGGGTTCTCAGTCTTGTTCTAACCTTCTTAATGTGTGCATCTTTTGAGCCTCTGCCCAATTTCCCTCTTGGGCTTTTGACCATCAAAACTGCCTTTCTAGTGGTCATTACATCGGCCAGGAAGGGTCTGCTAATTGCACGCACTCTCGGCACACCCTATCTACACCACCTTCTACATGGACAAGGTGGTTCTCCGGACACTTGCCTCCCTTCTTCCGAAGACTATAACTCCTTACCGTGAAGGCCAGAATATCACTGTGCCTAGCTTTTTTGGTCCACCTCATCCCTCTAAAGAGGAATAGAGACTCCATTGTCTGTACCCAAAAAGAGCATTGTTGTTCTACCTTGATCACACAAGAGTTCTGGGTGGACGATTAAATCTTTGTGGGGCACGCAGGAAAGAAGAAATGGAAGGCTGTACAGAAACTGACAGCCTCAAGATGGATAGTGCTCTTCAGGAAGATCTGCCATGCATTGGGCAAGAAGCAATCACCTGAGGGTTTGTGTGCTCATTCCACCAGAGCTAAGGCTGTGACCACTGCATTAGCCAGCGAGTCCCTGTCCTGGGCATCTGTCAGACAGCAGCATGGGTATCTATGCACACATTTACCAAACACTATTGTCTGGATAGTCAGGTCCGTGATTTTTTATTTTATTTATTTGAATAGTTTTATAGAGCGCGAACAAGACCCATACGGGTATCAGAGCGCTGTACAGAATTGGCAAAAGCAAGGGTACAAACACAGTGGGCCAGTAGGAGAGGGTTACAACAAACGGGGGAAGTAGATCAGGTTAAGAGTTGGGGGGGTATCAGCAGTGCCCTAGAGCACGAAGAGCAAAATAACATAAAAGCATATAGTAAAACGCACCAGTGAGGTGCAACAGGAATCCGAAAATTAACAACACAAGAGCATGATCACAAGATGATGCTGTTAAAGTGCCCAAGAGCACGCGAGCAAAATAACATAAAAGCATACAATAAAAGGCACCAGTGTAGTACAACAAGCATCAGAGTATTAGCAAAAACAAGAGCATGATCACAGGTTGATGCTGTTAATGTTCGTTTAAGAGTAGCCGTTTGACAAGTTTCTTGAAGGATGCAGTGGAAGGATTGGATCTAATCTCGGAGGGCAGGGAGTTCCAGATTCTCGGAGCAAGACCAGTGAAAGCACGATTACAGGATGACAGGAACTTTTCCCGTTCCGTCCTACAGGACTTTCTGGTTTAAATTGGCTTCACAGACCCACCTGTGGTCTGAGGCATTGCCTAGGTATCTATTCTAAAGTAAGGAATCTGCAGCTAAAAGTCTCTATCCGATGAAGACGTTACCTACCTTCAGTAACACCTTTTCTGGTAGAGACTCTATCTAGCTGCAGATACCTTACCTGATCACCCATCCTCCCCACTCTGAAAACCGATTCCAGTGTAAAGGACACTCCTCTCGGGGCCTTGGTATTTCACACCAGTGGTCAGTTCTCATCATGGCTCCACGCTGTTGGTGTTGAAAATTGTGAAAGTAACTGATGTCAGCACACCAGAGTGGTGCCTGTTTATGTACTGCGCATGTCATTTCCGGCATGGATGGCGTCGACGGTGCCGACGAGGAGCTGAACGATGCTACCTCTGCTCAAAAATGTCTGGATCCAGTCTGATGCCTGGGGAATATTCTAAGGTAAGGAATATGCGGCTAGATAGATTCTCTACCAGATAAGACGTTACCAAAGATAAGTAACTTGTTCTTTTGTGAGCAATGTGAGTTCTGACGGAAATCAAGGGCAATCTAAAACAAAAGAATTAATGGCATACCAAAGTCTATAATAGAGCAGAAGTCGTCAAGACAGTAGTAGAACCATTTTCCTTATATTCCTGTATACCTATAAAGGCCCCTTTGGGGAATAAGTCACCCAGTACAACAGTTCTCATATCGTTCAATTCCCAGTATCTTTTCCGAAGCTTTTTCTAATATAGGAGGAAGCAACGGGTTACGTCTTGCACTCAATGGGGGTGAATAGGGTACTTCATATCAAGTCCATTTTGCAATTTCCCACCACGCCTATCCCGTTGATACAATTACTTAAACCTCATGCCTTCTAACTGATTTTTTGAACATAAAAATTGCCCTTAAAATAATTCTGAGTCCTTGCCCTCTCTATTCCCCACATGTGCATCAGATGCCTGCATACCAAACCAGAATATAACAATAGTGTGCCTGAGCAACTAAGTAGAATAGAAGTAAGTAGTATAGAAATGTTCTACTACAGCAACGTATCAGGCACTGAAAATGCCCCCTCTTTATTGGTTGCGTCAAAACCTTGCATTTAATATGCAACCTATCACCTCCCTAAATCAGTCTCAGCAGCACTGCTTAAGTTGTCAGAAAAATTCACACAGAATGTTCACTGGAATGTTATTGAAAAAAATACAAAATATTTGGTATCATCTACATTTTGATAAGAGAGATCCACCCCAGCATCTACATCCATCAGTCATCATTTGACTCTAGCTTTTAAGCTCTCAAAGGAAGCCGTAAAATTATGCCTGATCAGCTCAGTGACATGAATACCCAAATATTTCCCCCCATCTACAGTCCATCTGAGTGGGTACTGTCTCTGAAAAACAGTGTTATTGTCCATGAATGGGAATATTTCTGACTTTTAATTAATTTGCAAAGCTGAATTTATGCCAAATTTAATTACTTCTCTAATATTGGAAGCTGTATTGGACTCAGGTTTTTTCACATATAGCACAATGTTGTCAGTGTAGAGAGATATCAGAAGGGTACTACTTCAAGCACAGACCCTGCAGTGGTGGTAATCATCACAGAGGAAACACACAAGATGTTAAACAGCCAACAAAAATATTAAGGGTGGTTTTGGGCAGTCCGAACGTGTTCCTCTACGAGTAGATATTGTATATTATTACATATAAAAGATTTATCAACTTCAAGAAATAGTTGCTCAGTCCTTAATACCTCCTGTATGACCTACCATTTTGGAGACTAACAGGATGGTCACTGGTGTCAAATTCTTATGATTCCAATGGATCACAACCACCAGTGAATGCAAACTGAAGTTTCCCCGTGTTAATAGCTGCATTATAAGTATCCAACAACCTAGGGGCCAGGATATCAGAGAATTCTATTTAAAATCCCACAAGGAGGCCATCACACCTGGGGCTATACCATTAGCAAGGTTGGCTATAGCACTTTTGACATCTTTGATCGCAAAAGGGGAGTTGAGGATCTCCAACATCTCTTCCTCAATCCAGGCAAGCGCGGTGTCCTACAAGTCCTCAGCTATTTCACACAAGGAGTGGTGTAGTTGCGAAGTGTATAGGTGTTTGTAAGATTGCCTGAATACTTCTAAAATGCCAGATGGTGATGTGGCCAAACTGCCATCTGCACAGATCCTCGTTTTAAGAAATCCTCTTTTTCTGCATGGCCACCCAGTTTATTTTGCTGGACCCTGTATTTTGCTAACTTTAGAACTCTGTGCACTTTACTCCTGCTAACCAAAGGTAAAGTACCTGTGCTCCCTGTTTTACCATGGTTGAATTGGTATACTCCCAATTTTATATTTAACTTGCCTATAAGTCCCTAGTAAAAGGTACAAAGTGTACTTGGGGCTTGGAAGTTAAATACCACTAATGGACTGCAACACTTATTGTGCCTTCTACTACAGTGGTAGTGCATACATGGCTTCTGGTCAACTGCTAAAGTGTAAAAATTGCAATTTGATCCGTCAAAATAAACCCTTTTGACGTGTCAGAACTTTCCTTTTAAATATTGATAAGTCAGTCCTATGTTGGCTCAGTAGCCCAGAAGACATGGTGCATGGTATTTAAAAGTAGGACATTTAGAAATGTAATGTTAATATGTCCTTAGAGTGACTGGTACCCAAAAGCTATTTTCACTGTGGCAGGCCTAGCTGTCCTTTGTAGAAAACCAGAGTACAGCATAAAATACAGATACTATATCTCAGCAATGGTAGGAGATTGAAAAATTATTAAACCAATATATTATGCATTATTAAAAAACCAATTCAAGGATGAAGTAGAATTTTCATAAAAATTAAGGGTATATAACTTGCATTAGCTCTCCAGCTTCTCCTAGCCAGAAATTAGCCTTGAATTGGTGTAAATAGGTGTGAAATTCATCTCGGGAAGAATCAATAGGCTGACCTGACCACATAAGCTTAAACATTGTGTCTGCTAAACAATTGCCACATCCTCTACATTGGAAATTCTTGTCTCTGCAGCAGCTAAGTGTTAATCATGTTAGTCAATTCATACTTTCAATTGATTCATTCGTAGCGTGAGGTTGTCTATTTTTCGATGTATGGACTGTAAATTTGCTTTAATTTCCCTAAGCATTGTTTTTGCTATTGATCGTTCAACTGTCCTGCCCCCTGCCGTTTGCAGATTGCAACTTCCCCTACCTCTGCTCAATTTTGCCTGTTGTCCAGTCCCCAATCTTATATGCCTCCAGATGTCTGGAATTTGGTTGGTAAATGTCCACTAGAGTTTTAAAATCAGGGGAACACAATCAATGTAACTGGCGTGTAAGGGATATTTACCAACTATAAAGCCCTCCCCAAGTCTGATATTCTGCCCTTAATCATCACAGTGATGTAGGATGTAGTAATGGAGCAATGTCTTTGGAGTCCCAATGAGAGCGCTTAGACGCCTCAGGGTAGTAATGTGCTTTATAAATTTAAATAACATAACACGACAGTTCAGGATCCCCACCCTGCTTTAGGTGGGCACACATTGCAATCCTCACCCACAGTTCTTTACGTTATGGTGTTACAAAGGTCCACTCAATTTCACATCAGCGCTGCCACCTCCAGCCGTAGTTCCCACTTCTGTAACTGTTCCATTCAGAACTGTTGTAATGCAGTGTGCTTACACGTGAACAGGAGTCAGTGGTCGACATTTAGTTTGAATGCTCCATGATGTCCTGGTACTAGTTCAATCCTTGGTGCCATGATTCCTGACAACTGGTCTCTGAAATATACCTCATCTGGAACCCCTGCCCGACATTTGTTACAGACCCTAACAAGTTGTGGTTGATGTGTAAGAATCGTAATAAGCCTCTAACGCTAGCCACACATCAGCAGGAAAAGGCATGGGCCACAGTTAGTAGAACTAGCGACAATGCGATTCATGCCCTCCTGCCTTGACTCATCAGTCTTCCACCAAGCCAGGCCCCTTTGACACATCTGAGAAGCCAGAGCAGGAAAATAATTTCTCTGGGCCCGAGACAAGCTTGCCTGACACGGGTGAAGAGCCTAGATGGGCTATGGCCTATAACATCGACCGGGCACACACATATGGCCCTAACATGCCACTCCCAGTGCCTGCAGGCCTAGCCAACACAC
>CAWUFW010026566.1:0-32551 GCA_963921515.1 Calotriton arnoldi
TGTTACCTATAATGTCCCAGCCAACAAGTACATACTATTGAAATATGCACAATAAAGCTAATTGGATTTATTTTTACTCTGTGGCACAGGAGCTCTGGTCTGGAAAATAGAAAGTAACCTTTCCTATTTTGTCTAAAACCCAAGAGAGCTGGCCTTGCTACTTACGACAGAATGTGGCGTTCCTCCATGGCTGGATCGTAACCCCAAGGGCTTGGCAGGCATCGGCATAAGATTGGAGGCTCCTACACAGGGCATTAGGGTCCATTTGCAATTCACACAAGTCATAAAGACAATTATTTAGGTGGTTCAATGGGTTCAGCACATTGTGGCATTGCTGGAACGGTCCGGAAGTGTCAGTGATGATGCCACAGAAGCGGTTGCTTTCTATGGTGTGCCGGTCCTCTTCAGTACAGTTTGGCTCATGGGGTCCTGTGAAACACCTATGAAAGTACAATGACACATGTGTATGTTTCTGTTAATGTACGGATATTAGATATACTTTAATAATTAAAAACAGCTTCTAGAATAAATACCAACCTGGTGTCATTGTCCACCTGCCAGCTGTTGCCCAAACTGGTGGAATCTGCCTCCAGACCTCCATCAGGTTTCATGAAGTCATCCGCGGGGTCGCCGTTGTAGTTACCACACATGCCACAAACCTTCTCCTTATAGAAGTCGAGAAGAGTCACCTCCACTCTGTGAACCCCATCGAACCTCACCGTCAGCCCAAAGTCTGTAGTGACAAGGGCGTACTGTCCACTGAACGAGACTTGCAGTCCTGGTTGCACTGTTATTGGTAAAATCTTTGAGCTGCCATCGATCTAAAAACCAACATTTAGTTCAGATATTATACAATTTGAAAAATAAAAAAAATCCTATACACTCTATACAATATTAAATTAAAACAACAGCAAGAAAATGACAGTTTACCACTATCACCAGTATGTGTAACATATTTTACATGAAAATACTAATATTTAAAAAAAGCATTGGCAAAGACAATAGGCTTGGCTTAAATGGGACACTAGATGTAAAGACATGTATACACATAAAGCATTTACATGTTTTGTAGGAGCAAATGCTGTTCATCACAATAATGCCTACTACATTGGCTTTGCCAATGCTGGGTGGAAGTAGCAACAATGGATTGCTTTTGGTCTGAAATGCATAGAGTGAGATATAGAATTGAATGTGACAAACACTGTGAGGACCGAGTGTACTATTTCAGATGGAATGTCAACCTACAAGGTGGAAATATACACCAACCAGCCAACAGCATTAGGTGAGAGGGTGGGACAGTAATACTCCTCTGGGTGAAGTCAAAGCCCACTCCATTAATATTTAGAATAAGTATCAAAATGTCTTGATGACAGCTAGACCCAACTGTATATGCACTGTGAGAATACCAAAGATTCTTCAACTCATGCCTGACCAGTGGGATGGTGAAGGTCTAAACTCACACAGTGTGTAATATTTCCTGTAGCTCATGCAGTGGCGTGGTGACAGTTCAGGCCTGTATAGTTTGTTTTGAGCGCTGAGAGCTGTACTGTGGCAAGTACACTGGGTAATGACACTGTTCTCAGTGTAGTGCTGTGATAGTTGCTGAGGTGTACAAAGTGAGATTAAGGCAGTGTAGGTCCTTACACTCAGAGATGACACCTAAGACCCATACAGTGGCTAATGAAAGCCCAGGAGGCAAGAGTGAGGAATGACATCCTAGGTCTTGTCCATTTTAGGAGAACTGAGTTCCAAACAGTGGATGGTGAGAGCTCAAACCTGCATACAGTTGTTGATGAACGCCCAGGATCCATACAGTGCTTGGAAACAGCCCAGTCTAAGACAGTGGGTGATGACAGCTAAGCACCGCCAGTGGGTGAGGATAACTAGGCTTGTACATTTGGCGATGACACTCTATCCAGGTATAGATGTGATATTTGCCAAAGACCCACACTGTGTGGTGATGACAGCCTTGTCCCATGCAATGGCTGACATCAGGCCAAGCCTGTGCAGTAGGTGATGACAACCGAGGACCAGATAGTGGGTTCTGACAGTGAGACTTGTACAGTAGCTAATGAAAGCCCAGAGCCCGGGTGATGAGAGCTGAGGCCAATGCAGTGTGGTGATGGCAGCCCAGCCCAGCCCAGCCAGATACAGTGACTTCAGGACAGCGTGGTGCACATAGTGTCTTCTACACCAGCAACATATTTGCTAAGGCTCATACAGTGCAGTGTAAACATGAATTGCTGGTTGAAGAAAGATAGTAAGACTGGCCAGAAACTATCTAGCTAGACTGTATCCTTGGCATGAGATCTCACCACAGAGAGAGATTTCACAATGACTGAGAGGAGCTCCCATGTTTTAGTTTGCATGACATAACTAAGGTTTCTGTATTTGGGAGCTTAGCACTTGGAAGAACATTTTCAAGGATATTGTTACAGGTCAAATTTCAAACGCATTGTGACCATTGACTAGTGCATCGACATCTGAATAGCACTCTTTACAACGCATGCGTTTACAACCCAAGTTGTTACAACGACGCGTTGTTACATCGCATGCCATTACAACGCAAGTCTTTACAACGACTTGCTGTAGAGGGCGCTGGAGTTTGAAATAGTATAATTTACTATTCCAACTCCAGTGAGTGCAACAGTAGGGAAGGTGTTGGATTGAAAATCCAACAAATCCAACACCTTCTGCCTCCTACAGCAAGTCGTTGTAACGACTTGCGTTGTAATGCCATGCGATGTAACAACGCATCGTTGTAACGACTTGCGTTGTAATGGCATGCGATGTAACAACGCGTCGTTGTAATGACTTGCGTTGTAATGGCATGCGATGTAACAACGCGTCGTTGTAACGACTTGCGTTGTAATGCCATGCGATGTAACAACGCATTGTTGTAACGACTTGCGTTGTAATGCCATGCGATGTAACAACGCATCGTTGTAACGACTTGCGTTGTAAACGCATGTGTTGTAAACGATTCGTTGTAAAGGTTGTTTCCCCGACATCTGGGGACTTTAGAAAGACATGAACTATGTTTATTGTTTATTATTTTGTTTTTGGCACTTGATCCTGAAAAGTGACTGGTTATTGCAAATGGCTCCTAAACACTAAAAAATGTTCGGTAGTGGCGCCGATTAATCTGTCACGGAATTATTAGGGCCCATAGGAAGATGTTTATCTTCCTTTTGAAATTACAACTTTCGATAGTGATATCTTGCATCTGCTTTTTATCGCCCTCCATTCCATTCCCGCATTCTCACAACCCGCTCTTGTGACACAAGTGATTATTAGTTTTAGTAGAACCCTAGCTGCTCACAAGTCTCTATTTTTCTAAGAATGCACTGATGATGACTGAGTACAGAGTCTGAAGAACTATTCCTCCAACCCACTTGTAGATTCTCTTTCACTCCACACAGCATGAGAAGCACAAGAGAGACCTATTTTTTAAACACCTATGCAACACCCATATGATAAGCATGACGCAACACTTAGATCAAAACACCCATTGGGTTGATTTGTTTCTTCCCTTTTCTATTTAAAATCCAGCACACTCTGCAATGATTGACAGGTTTGTGTGTGTGGTTTGAGTGGATGGGTGGTTGTATGAAAGAATATGATGAGGAGAGGATAAATGGATGGTTTAGAGGGTTCAGGCGAGTGGCTCTTGCCACTGGATGGACACTGAGGCTAACACTGAGGGGTGAAGTTGGAGTGCAGACAGATGAGTTGGTGAAGCGTCCACTGTTGCTGATTTCATTCACATCAGCCAGTGTGATCTTATAGGTTCTTCAGTCCGTGGGGAAGATTCACTCAGAGGGACAAGCAAAGTCACAGAGTCATGAAGCTCTCACACTGATAGAGAGGGGAGGCATGCACTCGCAGGGACACAAATCAACGAAAGGAGAAAGTTGTGGCACAGTCTCAGATGGTTAAAAAGCAAAGAGAACCCTGTCCCCAATTTCTTAGCAAGCGTTCCCCCAACCAATCCAATATGTTCACATTTCCTCAAGCCCAGTACAATATGTTTTGTCCAATGTGACTGTTTGTGAGATATAGGGTGCCTGAAGCACTGACTAGGGCAGAATAAATTACAGGACTTTTAGTCTAAATTAATAGACTGCCCAGGGAATCCTGAACAGCTGATCACCCTTGCTCAGCAGCACAACACAAAGAGAATAACATTCACCCCTCCCAATGTGGACTCATCTTGTCCCTGCAACAATGAAATGTCTTTATGCCTGTGCAAAGGCAACACTTCACACATCATGAATGATGGGGACAAGGCCAGTTACAACATGCAGTGGCTGTTATGTGGCTGATCAGCGCGGGTCACACTTAGACACCATTGGCTGAGGAGCTTGACCTATTATCCATCCCTTTGTGCACTGATGGTATTCGCTCTGTAAGACATCGCTAGGTGGACTTAAAAGTACATAATCAGAAGGACAACTTAGACTCTAAGTTTAAGGCTTATGTACAACATCCTGGTACATCTGAAAAGTCTTCAGCAATTGATATTGGGTTTGGTGGTTCAGTGGACTTATACATCCATCTTTATTTGACCTCAGGCTCACAAGTTTAAATCCTGGTAGTTCAAAACTCAGCCTTTCATCCTTCCAAGGGTGATACACTGAGTACCATTGAGTCGGGCAACAATAAGTATCCATTTTCTAACAACACTGCCAAGACATATTTCAGCAGTGATGAGCATTTATTCTCTATTGCTTCTGTTCAGGCCTTCATGCCAGGTGATATTAGGCAAGAAGGACCTCACCTCATTGATGCCTCATAAAGAAACGTGTAAACCTGAGACGCTGGGTCCTGTCCTATCAGAGGAGGCACAGAGTTTTCATATATAACAAGTGTATGAGGTCAATTCTATCCAAAACAGACCTTGGCTTGAGAATCAGTGGGTGATTAGTTTGTGATATTTGGAGGCCAATTGGCTCTCAGTGGTCGGTGGACCAGTGAGGCTGCGGCTCAGGGTCTGAGTACAGTCATACCTAGGCCATCAACAACACTGATCCCGTTCACATGGGTAACAGCAGCCTTCTAAATACTTCACGCCCTTCTGCAGGCTTAAAATCACCCATCGATGAGTCAGACGGAAGTAAGGCAGATGTACACATGTTTGGGGAATACACAATCAGCTATTGCCAACTGTTGCCTGAACCAATACCAAGTCACAATAGGGCTTCAGAAGCCAAACGGCCAGTCAGCAAAGAGAACACCACTAGCCAATTGCGTAACATACACTCCTGTATCAATCCAAGCTAGTTATATTATCCCACTTCCAGTAGAATATGTTTACTCCTACGGTATTGGTTGTGAGTACCAAGGCACGCTGAGCCCTGTCTCTACTCAAATAATTACCCACAAAGGCACCCATCGAAAAAGTAATGATGGACTACAGTATTTTGTCTTAAATAACTTGAGATTCTGGACAAGTGCCACCACCTGCACAACACAAAGAAGAAAGAGTGCCTTAATTTCTATTTGGACTAATTTAATTGCTGTGCCAGTTAAAAGGAATTATGCCACGGCAATCTTAGGAATGACAGATACATTGATCAGTGGTGGAGGGCTCTGACCTATTTACCTTTCTCAGTGTACTGATCATATAAACTCCAAGATGTAGCCATAGAGATCTCAAGCAAACAACACAGTGGAGCATTACATACAATGGTTACTCCCCACCCACTATGGTAAATAAAGACTCTGTGGTATTCAGTATGGACATTGTTATGTTTCAAACCAACCTTAACTTTCCTGTCCTTCTCCAGGGTGATCCTGTACCCGTACACATCCACATTCACGTATCTGACGTATGAGACTCGCGTGTTCCCATCTCTGTGCTCATTGGCTGCTTCGACATTGAAGTATGGGAGGGAGCTATTAGTGCTGCACACTTTGGATAAGGTATAGGTACAGATTCCCATGAAATGATGAGCCTGATTATCGAAGGGAACATAAATCATGTACATGCATTGTAGACACAAATGCTGTACATCACATTAAAGCCTACTTCATTGACTTTGTCAATGCTGCTTGGTAGTAGTTAAAAAAGACTACTTTCCATCTGGAATGCATATATGAGATAAAGAATTAAAAGTGACACTGTGATGACGGAGTTTACTATTCATATGTAAAGTAGCCCTTCTGGTATTTCAATGGAATATCTTCAATGAAGGTGAAAATATACAGCAACCAGACAAAGGCATTAGGTGAGAGGGCGGGAGGGTAATACTCCTCTGGGTGCAGTCCAAGCCCATTCGATTTATTTTTAAAGAATAGGCATCGAAACGCCTTGATGACAGCCAGCCCCACCACTATCTGCACTGTGAGAATATCAAAGATTCTTCCCCTCATGCCTGACCAGTGGGGTGGTGAAGGTCCAAACTCATACAGTGTGTGATACCTCCTGAAGCTCAGGCTGTGACGTGATGACAGTTCAAGCCTGTGTAGTGGGTTATGACGGCTGTAGTGTGGCTGAGGATAACCGAGGTCTGTCCATTGGGTGATGACACTCTAGCTCAGTACAGTGCTGTAATAATTGTTGAGACCGGCACAGTGGGATTAAGGCAGTCCATGTCCAAACACTCAAAGATGACACCGAAGACCTATAAAGTGGCTGATGAATGCCCATGAGGCAAAGGTAGGGGAGCCATTCCAGGCCTTGTACATTGGAGAGGGGAGTTCCAGACTGTTGGTGGTGGCAGCTCCAACCAGTCACAGTGGTTAATGAAAACCCAGGATTCATACAGTGCTTGGAGACAGCCCAGTCTAAGACAGTGGGTGATGACAACCGAGCCCCGCCAGTGGGTGATGACAACCGAGCACCGCCAGTGGGTGATGATAACTGAGCAGCGCTAGTGGGTGATGACAACCGAGCCCCGCCAGTGGGTGATGACAACCGAGCACCGCCAGTGGGTGATGATAACTGAGCAGCGCTAGTGGGTGATGACAACCGAGCCCCGCCAGTGGGTGATGACAACCGAGCACCGCCAGTGGGTGATGATAACTGAGCAGCGCTAGTGGGTGATTATAACTGAGCACCGCCAGTGGGTGATGACAACTGAGCACCGCCAGTGGGTGATGACAACTGAGCACCGCCAGTGGGTGATGACAACTGAGCACTGCCAGTGGGTAATGATAACTGAAGCCTGTTCGTTTGCGATGACACTCTAACCAGTGATAGAGGTGATATTTGCGGAAGACTCACACAGTGTGGTGATGACATCTGAGTCCCATGAAGTGGGTGATATCAGACCAAGCCCTGTACAGTAGGTGATGACAACCGAGGATCAGATAGTGGGTTCCGATAGTGAGACGTGAACAGTATTTGATGAAAGCCCAGGGCAGGCACTGTGAGCGATGAGAGCTGGAACCAATGCAGCCCAGCCTTATACATATATATATGTTTCCTCCTACGTTGTTGGTTATGAGTACCAAGGCAGGCCCAGCGCTGGCCATACTCATATAACTGCACACACACAAAAATAACTGGCTGTTTACACAAGATTCTGGACTGGTGCCTACAACTGCTTAACACAAAGAGGAAACAGTGCATTAATTCCCATTTGGACTCATTTAATTGCTGCACCAATGAAATGGCCTTCTTCCACTGCAATAGCTTTTGCCCTACATTATCAATGAAAAATACATTAAGCAATGATGGAGAGGCTGACCTACTTTCCCTTTTTAGAGTACTGATAATATAAGCTCCATGATATAGCCATAGAGATCTCAAGCGAAACCAAAAATGAGATCCTTCGCAAATGTGAAACTTTACAAACAACATGCTGGAGCACTACATACAATGGTTTCTCTCCACCAACAATGTCAAACAGACATATGAATATTTCACTCTGTCATTGTATTCAGTCTGGACAGGGTTATGTTTCGAACCAACCTTAACTGTCCTGTCCTTCTCCAGGGTGATCCTGTACCCATACACATCCACATTCACGTATCTGACGTATGAGACTCGCGTGTTCCCGTCTCTGTGCTCATTGGCTGCTTCCACATTGAAGTATGGGAGGGAGCTATTGGCGCTGCACACTTTGGATAAGGTATAGGTACAGATTCCCATGAAATGATGAGCCTGATTATCGAAGGTGTAGTAATGAGGGTCTCCTTCCACTACACAGGAATCTGGAGGAGAAAAACAGTAACACAAGTATTTAGCAAACACCAACTGTACAATTTGGGGAAAAAAAATATATATAAATATATATATATATCATCACAATTGTGCATGTATATGACATTATCTTGTATTTACAGCCTTCTCTGTATATATCTATTGTGTGAGCAAGGCAGGAAATGCCAAAACGCGTAATAGCTTGACAAATAAACGAAGAACAAAAGAATGATCTAAGCCCCTGTGTTGGTGTCCGTTTGTAATTGGAGAAACTGGAGTTGGAGTTCATATATATATATATATATATATATATATATATATATATATATATATATATATATATATATATATACATAAGCAATTTCCAAATTTGTGTGGACATCAAGATAATAACAGCACTGGAAACAGAAGAGAAGACTGTTAATACAAAATAACTTTATATACATGCCCAAATGTGATGATGTAAAACCCTTAATCTTTCTATGTCAACAAAAATAGCAATAAGTACTTGGATCTATGAATTGTTGTACCACAGTGCAAACTAGAAACCAATTAAATGAGAGATTTCTGAAAAAGTACTACCTGAACTTGGCGGTTTAGGCGAGGTGGTGGGCGGTGAGGTGGTGGTCGTTGAGGTGGCGGCAGTTGAGAGACTGGTGGTTGAGGCAGGGGTCGCTGGTGTAGTGGTAGGCCCTGGGGTATTGGGATCAGCGAGAACAAGAAAGCACATTTAGTTCATGGCAAACTGAAAAGATGTCACACTACAGACCCCATCACTGGGACTTGTTGGTAGCAAGCCTGCTGGAATCATAATTAAAACCGCAAACAGCCTAATATATTTGTAAAGATTATTTACAACATTCCATAATGTGGCCTGATTGGCTTTTCAAGACTACGGCTGGTGACGTTAAATGTTTTTTAAACAGAATATTGGGTTTCAGTGTTGATGGACCTCATCTTGATCAGGCTGAGCAGCACACACCTCTCAGGCGCTTATGCAGCATACATGTCTCCCTTCTGTAGGCAGTGTATTTCTCAACCCATATCCCTTGTGGAGGCAGTGTATAACTGACCCACATGCAAACAGCTCATATTTAGACAGGGGTGGCGTTGTAAATGTCTCTCTTTATGAGGGAGTGCATGTCTTTCCCATAATAGACCAAATTGTATTTTTTTCTCATGCAGTAGCAGTGCAAATTTCTCATGTACTAGTGCAGTGTAGAACTCTCCCGAGATAGTGTATGTCTCTCTCATGGGGGCTCTTTACATTTTTGATCTCCTGAAATAAAAGAGAACTAACCAATCCTGGGTCGCCATTGTTGTGACTCACGCCGGGCTGTTTTGATGGCACTAATGCTGGAACAATTGGGTTTAACAAATGCGCATATTGGTACAGAGCAGGAACTCTTTGATCAGAAACATTCAGCCTCCGAGATGACTGGACAATGCAGTTTTGACTGATCGCGGAGAGGTTTAAGGAGGGCACATGACAGAGTAGTCGAGTCTGGGTTCATAATCAGGGATAGAGGTTTTTACTTCTTCCAAAGCAGCGGCTCCTCTGATGGCAGAGATCTCTAAATGGGGTAGGCAGTAGTTCTACAGGGTGGCGGAGGTAATGGTGTCCTCCAAACTAAAAATGAGGTCCCCTAGTCCTTACATAAACTCAAAACATAGTTATTCACTTTCTATAAAGTTCTGAAAATATATATTGTTACTTAGGCAAGTAAGGTTACCCTCAGGTCCAAAAATGGAAAGTGTCACAGGAGATACTTAATGATGACCATTTCTTTGGCTTTCACCACACCAAGGTGAATTTCCTAAAAGGCCCCAAGCACTACACTGCACTTTCTATGTTTAATCGTCTTCATTAATTAAAGGTGTGGAGTCACCCCTGTCCACAGTTGACCCTGCCTCTTGACTGACAATTATTCTCATAGGTAATATTATCATTTAATAATAGTGCCTGACAATTCTCCACTCTGTGGGATACTTCGAATAAGCTCAATAACCGCTATAAATATTTTGTATCTTTCCTACACAGAATTCTTTTAATACTTCACTTTCAGCTCCTCACATGGGGCCAGATGTACGAAGCATTAGTTGCAACATACTGGTCAAATCAATTTTGCGACCAGTGTAATATTTTAAAACCGACCTTGGTGCATAAGGTTAGTTCACAAAGAAACGATTCTTAGATAGATTGATTTGGTTTAATTAAGTGCACTCTTATTATTGCTGTTAGATGCAAGACACTGTACAAATGCACTTTACCAATTGCACCTCAACTATGGTATATTGAAATGTGAATTTTAAAAATTGAGGGTAGCGTGGTCGTTCCATTGTGAACATTTGAACTTTAATTTGAAGGGATATCTCCTGTGACTAGTATTGATTACCAATGCTCCACGATATCAACAAAATGTAGTATATGTGCTCTGTCGGCCAAAGATGTGATACTAGTTAATTTAATCAGGTGATAATTGGTATAATAATGCTCATAACCCAGTGTTTTTTATTCTTGTTTGTAATGGTTTTTATTAATCAACAAATAAAGTATTTCTTCACTGATTCTTAGTGGGTCACAAATCGACTTACCTCATGAATATTAATGAGGAAGGTCGAAATTTGCGACCTACTGAGAATAGCAGCCTCACGGGAATGGTGGCCTGCTGGGGTCAGCAGACCGCCGTTTCTGCGACTGCTTTCAAATAAAGCAATATCTTTTTTCAAAATTCAGGCTGCTTTCATGAAAGGAAAACGGGATGTGTTTCAAAAAAATTTACTGCCATTTTTAAGAGTAGGCCAGTGGTCCATTGAACCACTGCCTACTCTTAAAAATATTGTTTTCATCATTCTCAAAGGAGATGGGGGAGCTTGTGTACCCCTCCCCATTTGCAAACGGCTTACAAGTTACCACTACATGTTTGTAGTCAGTATAGTACTAAAGTTTTGTGGCTGTTGTAGCAAAACATTAACACATACCATTCAGATTCAGTGTTTGTAAGGATGCCCTAAACATGCCTATTCCAAATCGGTATTGGGTAGCAAAACTGAATTTCGATTGCGTAACGTTTTATCGAATTGCAATTTGTGGTTTGTACATGCCAAAAGGGATTATGGCTTTGTACATTTGGAAGTGGCGTAACAAAACTTGAGGGGGCCCCCCTGCAAAGTTCAAGGAGGTCCCCCCTCCAGAGTCAGTCAGGAGCTCTCAGGCCAATGTACTGTCCTGAGGGGGCCCCTGGAGCTCGGGCCCCCACCGCCACGGGGCCTGCGGGGACCTATGTTTTGCCACTGCTTTTGGCCCTGAATCCCTTAAGTGCAAAGTGATAGTGAAAAGAAATCTCCTTGTGCTAAACAGTGAATATATTATTCTCTTCAATGACCCTACCGAAGCAATCTTTGGGGTTTACAGTGGTTTATAACTCACTGCGCAAAGGGGTTCTGTGCATATATTTCTTAGCATCATCTACATTTAAAATCATAAGACATGAAACATATTCGTGGCTGATCATATTTCAAGGCATTAAACCAGCTGTACGAAGTTAAAAGCAGGTTTTAGGGTTCTTTCATGTGGTAATTCTGAGGCTATTGGAAAGTAAGGGTGACAATCAGCACATCTCTCTATCTAGCAAAATCTGCTGAGATCAGTTTATACTCAGTGGAAAGTTCACCAGTGATTGCAAGTGCCAGCTGTAGTATAATCATTTTTAGAAATTAAAGAAAGAAACGCAGGTTTGTCACAATAGTGCCAATATTCACCAATGATTCCCACGGCAGGGCCGGTGTTCACCAATGATTCCCACAACAGTGCCAGTGTTCACCAATGATTCCCACAACAGTGCCAGTGTTCACCAATGATTCCCACAACAGTGTCAGTGTTCACCAATGTTTCCATGACAGTCCCAGTGTTCAACAATGATTCACACGACCGTGTCAGTGTTTACCAATGCTTCCCATGATAGTGCCGGTGTTCACCAATGATTCACACAACAGTGTCAGTGTTCACCAATGATTCCCACAACAGGGCCGGTGTTCACCAATGATTCCCACTACAGGGCCGGTGTTCACCAATGATTCTCACGACAGTGCTGGTGTTCACTAATGATTCCCACGACAATGCCGGTGTTTACCAATGATTCCCATGACAGTGCCGGTGTTCACCAATGATTCCCACAACAGTGCCAGTGTTCACCAATGATTCTCACGACAGTGCTGGTGTTCACTAATGATTCCCACGACAATGCCGGTGTTTACCAATGATTCCCATGACAGTGCCGGTGTTCACCAATGATTCCCACTACAGGGCCGGTGTTCACCAATGATTCTCACGACAGTGCTGGTGTTCACTAATGATTCCCACGACAATGCCGGTGTTTACCAATGATTCCCATGACAGTGCCGGTGTTCACCAATGATTCCCACAACAGTGCCAGTGTTCACCAATGATTCCCACGACAGTGTTTACCAATGATTCACACAACAGTTTCAGTGTTTACCAATGATTCACACGACAGTCCCAGTGTTCACCAATGATTCACACGACAGTGCCAGTGTTCACCAATGATTCCCACGACAGTGCCAGTGTTCACCAATGATTTCCACAACAATGCCGGTTTTCAACAATGATTTCCATGACAGTCCCAGTGTTCACCAATGATTCACACGACCGTGTCAGTGTTCACCAATGATTCCCATGACAGTGCCGGTGTTCACCAATGATTCCCACAACAGTGCCAGTGTTCACTAATGATTCCCACGACAGTGCCAGTGTTCACCAATGCTTTCCATGACAGTGCCAGTGTTCACCAATGATTCACACAACAGTGCCGGTGTTCACCAATGATTCCCACGACAGGGTCGGTGTTCACCAATGATTCTCACGACAGTGCCGGTGTTCACCAATGATTCCCACGACAGTGTCGGTGTTCACCAATGATTCCCACGACAGTGTCGGTGTTCACCAATGATTCTCACGACAGTGCCGGTGTTCACTAATTATTCGCACGACAATGCCGGTGTTCACTAATGATTCCCAGGATAGTGCCGGTGTTCACCAATGATTTCCACAACTGTGTCAGTGTTCACCAACGATGTACAAAACATTGTCAGTGTTCACCAATGATGTCCACAACAGTGTCAGTGTTCACCAATGATTCCCACGACTGTAACAGACTTCACCAACGATTCCCACAACAGTGCCAGTGTTCACCAATTATTCCCAAACAGTGCCAGTGTTCACTAATGATTCCCACGACATTGCCGGTGTTCACCAATGATTCCCGCGACAGTGCCGGTGTTCACCAGTGATTCCCACAACAGTGTCAGTGTTCACCAATGATTTCCACAACTGTGTCAGTGTTCACCAACAATGTCCACAACAATGTCAGTGTTCACCAATGATGTCCACAACAGTGTCAGTGTTCACCGATGATTCCCACAACAGTGCCAGGGATCACCAATGATTCACACAACAGTGCCAATGTTCACCAATAATTCACACGACAGCGCTGGTGTTCACCGATGATTCCCACCACAGTGCCAGTGTTCACCAATGATTCCCACGACAGTGCCAGTGTTCACCAATGATTCACTCAACAGTGCCAGTGTTCACCAATGATTCACACAACAGCGCTGGTGTTCACCGATGATTCCCAAAACAGTGCCAGTGTTCACCAATGATTCACACAACAGCGCTGGTGTTCACCGATGATTCCCACAACAGTGCCAGTGTTCACCAATGATTCCCATGACAGTGCCAGTGTTCACCAATGATTCACACAACAGTGCCAGTGTTCACCAATGATTCACACAATAGTGCCAGTGTTCACCAATATGTTCAATAAACCTTACCGGAACAGGAGCCATCAGAAATGGAGATATCATCCACAGCTACGTCACTCCGGTAATCATTACCCCTCAGGCCTTCAACGATGACCTGTCAAGAGAAGAGTGCAGAAAAATTACATCGGCTAAAGAATCAGTAGAAAGGAAGGAGTTAACGCTCCCCTGTGGCAGTCCAGTGTTGCCAACACTGCAGGGTTTCATGGTATTTATTGGATTATGGGCCAGATGTACGACCGTCTTTTGCGGTCGCAAACAGGAAATCAACCCCTTTGCGACTGCTAAAAAGGGGAGTGGTATGTAGAAATGCTATTTTGCAAGTCGGTGTTTGTGAGTCGCTATTAGGAAGGGGCGTGCCAAGGGCTTTACTTCCAAATAGCGAGTCAGAATGGTATGTACCATTCTTTTGTGACCGCATTTGCAGTCGCAAAACACTCACAGTTTACTGCCTACTTCAAGATGGTGGTAAGCCACTCGCAAACGGGAAGGGATCCCCAGGGGACCCCTTCTTCTTTATGAATGGGTGCAACAATATTTAATAGCAGGCAGTGGTCCCAGGGACCACTGCCTGCCCTTAAAAAATAAAAAGAAACATTTAAATAATTTTTTTAAATGCATTCCATTTTCTTTTAAAGAAAATGGGTTGCATTTGGGGAAAAAAGTTGCTTCATTGATAAATGAAACACAGACATGGGGGTCTGCTGTTCCCAGCAGGCCACCATCCCTGTGTTTGCAGGCCATTTCTAATGGGTCGTAAATTGCGACCTGCCTCAGGAATATTAATGAGGCAGGTCCTTTGCGACAGATTTGGAAATCTCAGACAATGTCTCAGACACTGTTGTACATTCCATTTTGCAAGTCACAAATTGCGAGTTGCAAAACGTCACAATTTGTGACTCGCAAAATGGAATGGTCACACATCTGGCCCTAAATGGACTAACACTTCATTTATGAAGGATTCTGTGTTCATTTGAAAGCCTATGCAAGACACCATTTTTAGAATCATTATCACTGAGTTAATGGAATTCTTGCTATTGCAATTGATGACAAAAGTGAGAATGTGGAGTCTCATTTCAAATTTGACATAGACTAAGACCATTAAATCTTCAAAATAATTCAAATAATTTCCTTGATCATTCTGTGACTTGTTCATTAAGAAAAACTGTTAATAGCTCTATGCAGGCTACTGTATACATCAGTGGTAGGAGTGTTAAAGAGATGATTTTGTCTCAGACCCTGCCTGCTGCGGGTAGCAGGTCTGGTGACCCCGAACACTGGGTCCGCAGGTAATTTTTCCCAAATTATTTCAATTCAATGAACCGCTCCTCATAAACGATTGTCAAAACAAAAATCATTGAGTTGAGCGGCGCCTGTATCTAGACTGCCTGGTCAAGGCCTTGAGAGAGGAGTAAACAAACTTCCACAGACACTGGTTTATTTCAAATCACCAGACCCTCCAGCCATGAGGAATGGAAAAGGCCTTAAAGAAACCCAATACTGTATTACTGGATACACAAACTGATATGGACACTGATTGTGATGTAAATGATCCTTCCGATTCTGAAGACCAGCCTTCTTCTTTTAATGCTGAAGATGTTTCAGACATCACAAGTCCATGGGCCAAGCAAGAGTAGGTGCTGATAATGGTGAGTATCAAACTCCTACCTACAATTATTACAATTATAGTTGGACACATAGCTTTTTTCAACAAACTGACATTATATTCCTCTGAATGCATGGATTATTCAAACCATAGCGGGATTCCAAATAGAACTCTATGCAGGTTCAATTCAAATGTCTATCTCAAATTCTTTTCATCTTTCTCAACAAAAAATATACTCATAGATACAGAAATTCATGATTTTATCAATAAGATGGCTGTGGAACAAGTGAATCTTCATCCCATAAAGTTGTAGCAGCATCATTTTTCTCATTAAAAAATTCCAAGAAGTTGCATTCTGTGAGAATCTTTTGTCATTTCAATTCCTTTGTAGTGTATCGCCATTTCAAGATGGAACCCATTCCCCATCTAAAGGATTGTCATCAACCAAAGGACTGGATGGTTTGGGAGGACTTCAAAGATGATTATCTTTCTGACCCAATTCGATAGCCTCACAGATGCTTTTTCAATTTTATTACATAGATCTTCTCTTTAATTTACCACTTTACCTTTTAGTCTTTCGCATGCCCCTGGTGCTTTACCAGGCTCCTCGAACATGTCGCAACTCATCTCAGAGTCCAAGCTGTCAGACTAATAATGTATTTAGAAAACTTTCTTTTAGGGCTCAGAACAAAAACAATATCATTCAACTACTTCTTCAATTTCTCTGTTAGAGAATCTAGGCTTTGTCGTTAATCAAGAGAAATCTTTCATTTCTTCAGACCAGACTCTAGAATTCTTGGGTTTCCAACCGAAGTCTCAGACTTCAGCTCTTTATCTACCCCTTTCCAAATGGTCTCTAATCCAAATGGAACTCTCTCAATTCTTACTTTTTCCTCACATCACCTTTGAGTGAGAATCAATAGTACATCTATTAGACGTCCATTCAGGAGTTATTCCCACGTCCAATGCACCATTAGGCTCTTCAAAGATTCAAAATCTGTCATCTCAACAAAGGGCTATCTCACTCCATCTAATCCCATTAGACATGGAAACAAAAATGAGGCTTCCTGGTGGTTGGAATATATGCAGCTCTGAAACAGAAGAACAATCTTCAATTTAGCTTCAGATCTGTCAGATGCAAGTCTAACTAATTTGGATGCACACTGTGGCCAATTTTCAACCGGTGGACCTTGATCTCCCAATGAGTCTTCGAAGCATTAACCAGATGAAGATACCTTTGCAGTTCACAAATTCACAAATAACCACGTTCTTTGCTACGTTCTTCTCTGTGTGGACAGGACAAACTTACTGCAGTCTATTACATAAATCATCTACGTGAAAACGAACCAAAAACTCTTCCAGAACTAGCCAAATAGTTATGGGAATTCTGCCTTGTTCATCACATATCTATGAAAGCTGAATATTTCCCAGTTCCATAAACTCAGTTGCTGATTGGGACTCCTGCCACCTGTCAGATTATAGAGATTGGAAGTTACGTATTCCAGTCATCTAACTTTTCAAGCCCTATGGGGTTCTTACTCCATAGACCTATTCACCTCTCGCCTCAACATGCAACTTCCTAAATTTTACAGGTGGAGGCCGGACCCCAAAGTCATTTCTTCACCCATCACCTTTGGTTTCCCAGCCTTACATATGCATTTCCCCTTTCCTAATAATAGCCACATGCCTAGAAGAAGCCTACAGGGATCAGAGGATCCGGATTACAGTAATCTCTTTTAAGGAATCTTAAATCTGGTTTCTTGACCTCCTAGCAATGTCGGTAAATTTTCCAGTTCTTTTTCCATCTTACAACCTTTTCCAAGCCAACTCCAAGGGTCTCCTTCATCATCTCATACAGTCAGGTCATCTCCAATTAATGGCTTGGAAAGGTTTAGACTTGGTTTCTGTTGCCTAGTATGTTCAACAGAATCTGTCCCTTATATAAACAATGTGTGGTGCCCAGGTTGTAAGAAACTGCAAATATCAGTCTGGTCTCTCTGGACTACCTGATGTCTTCAATCACTTTTTTTTTTTTGCGAATGTCACACAGGTGGCAGATTTCTTAACATTGTTGGCTTCCACAGGTAAGTGCTACAGAATGGTTGACACATACACACCGACAATGTCTTTTCAACATAATTACATGGAAGGAAAACTAGAAGGTGAACATGCTTGGCTATGTAAACTCTTCCATGGAATAAGGCTTCCAGCGGACAGCATTCTTAATTTGATGTGACTACAATTTTACAAATAATTGAGTCATGGAACTCTGATAATTGTCTTTCCCTATAGTTGCTGTCAGTCAAACTAACAAAAATGCTCTGCTTAATTTTTTTAAGAGGGTGTCTGATGTAAGAGCTTTGACTGTTTTGGCTAGATGGTATACTCCTTCCTGCATATTTTTTTAATCTTGAAATGAACAAAGACTCTTTCTTGCTCTGTGGAATATTCCAGTTTCCCACTTCGCCCAAAGATCTTTCTAGTGAGGTCTTAAAGAGAATGTATTGTCAACCAGTTCATTAAGTTGTTCTGCTTTGTCAATTGCCTGTGGCACTCACTCTTCCAGACAAGACATCGCTTCCAAAGCCCTTATGGCAGAAGCCAGATTTAAAGACATTTTATAAGCTGCTAACAGCTTCTACTTCTTTGAGAATAGTGGAGCGGTGCACTACCAAAGAGTTTTCTTCAATAAATCCAAATGTTCATTTTGTATAGTGGTTTATCTATCCTTTATTTTCAATATCAAAATGTGCAAATTCCAGCCAACGCGTTTCGTTCATACATAAAATGAACTTCTTCAGGGCTGAAAGTTATAATACATAAAAGAAAACATAAGTATAAAAATATATATACATATGGTGTATTCACACAATATGCTTTTACTTTAAAACGAGAGAGAAACTATATACAAAGGCAAAGGTTATTTCATTAGAAGGTGACTCTAAACACAAGAAAGGAAACCTAATGGGGGTGGGAAAAATACAAAACAAAAATGGAAATTCATGGTCGACAATATGTCACTTCAAGTTGAAGAAAAAACAGACAAAATAGGGTGAAGGGGAAAAAGAAAATGGGGGCGGAAGAGTAGGGGTTGAAGACAAGAATAGAGGGAGGAAAAACATGGAAATATAAAAATATAAATATATATATATATAAAAAGGGCAGACATTAACAATCTTATACATATTTTGTAATGTAATGTCAGGACATTACATTAAAAAATATGTATAAGATTGTTAAATAACCTTTGACTTTGTATATAGTTTCTCTCTCGTTTTTAAAGTAAAAGCATATTGTGTGAATACACCATATGTATATATATTTTTATACTTATGTTTTCTTTTATGTATTATAACTTTCAGCCCTGAAGAAGTTCATTTTATGTATGAACGAAACGCGTTGGCTGGAATTTGCACATTTTGATATTGAAAATAAAGGATTGATAAACCACTATACAAAATGAACATTTGGATTTATTGAAGAAAACTCTTTGGTAGTGCACCGCTCCACTATTCTCACAGTTTTCTCTCTGCTTGGCAGCTGGCATCCAACAACGGCAGGTGCAGGAGCTGTATGTGCACACCCAATCATACTATCCATTACAATTTCTTAAACAAGAAAAGGAATAAAGCAGGGAGGTGCGGTTACTCAGATCCGCCGTTGCTCATTCATTCTCAGCTTCTACTTCTATGACTTTTTACTATAAACCTATTACTCATGGTTTAGAAGTGGTCATTAACATGTTTTGAACAGGCTTAATAGGAGCCGTCGGTCTTGTCATAAGAAGGGAATTTTCCAGGTTGTAATGCAGGAAAGTCCTGATTTTATTAAAGACAGGGAGGTGAGTAATAGCCCAATCGTTTGAAAATGAAGTGCTACGAACATGTTGCCCTCCCATTTCTAAGCTTTGTTTTTATTTCTCAATACATTTTTAATAGATGGGAAATGTGATATTCCTTTTCAGCCTCTAATTTATCCTTTCTTTCTACTGGCTATTATTGAAAATACATAATACACGCCTCGGTGTCATTACAAAGATTAGGACTTTCCCACTTTGAAACTTGGAAAATCCACATTATGCTGCTACATATTAATCCAACACACACGTAGTGCAACGACAATATTCTCTGCATGAGAGTGGGGTTTCCAATATTTAAGAATATTATGTTTTTATATCTTAAGTGTGTGGGTGTGTGTAGAGACAAGGAGAGGTATTTGTGCTAAACAGTCTTAGAGTCCAAATTTAAAGTGATACTGATATGTATAAATCTAGAGATAACACAATTTCACCTGGCAGCTCCATCATCAAAAACTGAAACTTCCCCTTCAACCCCTTACGTGCTCCATAGAAAACATGAGGGTGGGGAGTCACTATAACACATGGCAAAGATATTGCATTCAAAATAAGAAAACAGATGTGGAGTTAAGAATAATGGATCTATGCTTTCATATATGGATGTACTTACCTTTACAATATAGTGGTAGGTGATATAGTGGATGTGATATTTTGTAGGTCACTATTGTTTACTTTGATATAGTGTCCAATAACCAATACAAGGCTTTTCCTCTTGATTTAGATTTCTCCACACTTTGACACCTACGGATCACCGACACATGGACGGTTCTCTGGCAATGCCGCCAGCAGATGGTGACCTGGTAGTAGTTTTAAAGAGCAAAAAAGAGGCCCTGTTGTTTCACGTGTTAGTTGGCTGGTATTGCACATCATCTTTAAACCTGCCACACATTTGTTGGAAATGGACACAACAAAACCCATTCATTTGTGATGGTTGATGTGCCAATAACTGAAGATGTCATCAGAGTGTGAGTTTTAATATTTTAGAAGTCTGTGATTTCTAGATAATATTTGGTGTTTTTCTTTCTCTTCATATGGCTAACATTTTCTCACATTGAAGAGCCCTAGAGAAGTTAGATTGAGTGTAAATTACCACAAAACATAGTGTAAGAATATGTATTTCTCCTTAATCCTTTTTCATCAGATTATAGTTCAACATGTAAAAGAAAATCAATTAAGTACCAACAATAAAATATTATTAGAGTTATGCTCAAAAGAAGTGCCATAAATCCTAATTCACCAAAAGCAAAGAAAACAATATGATTTCTTAGTTGAAGGATTGATGCTCATCGAAGGGAAAATTGTAGTAATCATGTGATCAGATCAAAATAAAGTACGATCACAGCAGAATACACAAGGTAGGGCAGTAAGTACAGTATCCTTCAGCAGCATTGCTTAATTTATAAAATAATAGGTCGCTTGGCCCTCGTCAGGAGGCCACCACCGCTTGCACCACCCACTGCCAATGACAGTACCTACACAACTACTAACCATCACACTGCTACTAATGTGATAGTTCAAATTATTCCAGGCCCCCAAAGATATAAGAATGACTTGGGTGGCTGGTATTAGTTGTTTTTAATGTATATTGAATTAATAAACAATTGTTGTTCTGATCATCTTTTATTGCACAAACAGTGCCACCAAGTGGTAGCTGTCATAAGTGGCGGTGTTGACAATTAAGTGCTGGTGCCAAGCCCCGGAAACCACTGGCTCACATTAAACTCTGCTTCCGCCTGTTGTAACACTACTCTTTGGCATGAAAAACATGTGGGATTCCATCATTCAAAATGGCGGCTTCATGTGCTCCATGACAATATTTGTCTGAATTGTGAAGATATCAGAAATGGCATTAACGTTCACTTTTACTGAACATAGATTATGTTTCTTTTGACCAACAATCAATCACCCACCTGCTGAATGCTGGATCCGTGCAGAAGGACTGCCCCAGAGTACCACCTGTTGCCCTTGTTGCCGGAGTCTGACCAAACCAGCACTTGCAATCCTCCCTTCTCCTGCACATAGATCTTCAGTGCCATTGTTTGTGCCACTCCGTACATGTGATACCAGAAGCGTAAGCACTGCGGACCGCTGACGCTGCACTCTGGACTGATCAAATGGGCAAAGTCTCCAGGGCTGGACTCACTGCCATCAATGTAGATATAATACCCATCTGGAAGACAAAAATATGAAACTATATATTAATTGTATAGGTGTACAAATCTCATCTGGAAGAACAAAGAATTCAAGCATATTCGGGAAATAATCCCTCTTTTAGATAAAAATGATGGAGAGCTGGATTGCACATTAAATGAACACGTCAGACAAATAATTGATGAAATTGTGGTATAAAATTATTTTGAAAATAATGTTTTTGGTTTTGTGCCAATGACCATATATTAGGATTAGTTGGGCTAACACCATAGGTTATGATGCTCTCACATATGTTGATGTTTTTTTTTAATTATATAGACAAGGGTATCAGATGTTCAGCACTGTGTGTGGAGAAAAATAGTAATATTAGATTAGGAACATGTATAATTAAATCTTGTATATTATCAGAGTATCAGTGGCATTGAGAGGGCCCACTCCACCAGCTTAAGCGGGAGTAGGGGAGCTGCAACTGCACCTTCTAAGCTGGTTACAGGTAGAATCGAGCAACTCTATCAGTGGTAGGCTTCCCAGTTAAGATCGCACCTCCCAGTGACTGCTTCACAGAAGCTGTAATCCACAAGCAGAACGTCCTTCTCCAGAGGACCTTTTAAAACTGCTTTTGTGAATTAGGAGTGCAGCAGGGACTCGCTTACCCTCGTCACATTACATGCTATTCGACGTCGACACTGGATGTGAGCGCCACTCATTTGTTCAGTGTTTTTTTCCTCTACTGCTGCAAACCAAACCTGTATCCCTTCACAGATGGGTCTAAATTACAGGGAATGGATCATGTTCCTTTGTTCCAAATCTTGTAGTTGAAGTTGAATGGAGAAGAGCTTTAATATATGCCCAGCAGATTGTTGAACTGTGCTGCCAACCTGTTGCCTGAAAGTAATAGGTTTTGAATGGCTAAATTCCCCTTCAACAGCTTTCTGCTCTAAATGATTAAAGATGCAAGATATTTGCCTTCAAATATTGGTATCACCCAGGAAATGTTGTTAGAGATATCTAACCAATAATAATTCCATATGCAATGGTTGCTGCATTTCTAATGTGGAAAAACAGAAATATGAACACAGGAGTGATGAAAGCAGATTAGATGTGTGATCTAGATAAATTGGTTAGATGCACCAGTTAGATGTTTTGAAGTTATAGGCAGCTCTACTTTCTTGGAAGGAACCCACAAAAAACACAGTGGAAGGTCAGCCTCAGCGAGCAGACCCAGATTTTTTGAGTGCTCTTTGAAAAATGCCTGGAAAACGTGACGTTTTTGCTAAATTCTTTAATAATTTTACTGTACAACGCCCACCATGTCGAACTTTCCTAGGTAAATTTGGGCTTGCACATTTCCCATGTTCACTCAATCAAGGTCATGCCAAACGTGGTTCAAAGTGGGGGATATTTTTTTTCTGGCTACTCCCCTGCATTGTATTGTGGTATAAAGCCATGTGAACCAAAACTGGCCAATGACAAAATAGACCATTTACAGATGTTCAAAACTGTTAGAACAAGAATGTGACAGTGAATAGTGAAACAAGCACTTGGAAGTTATTGCATCTGCTAAAACTTCAAAGAGAAATTTATTTCCCTTTCATTGCGTGACACCGGTAGAGATTCAATCCCTCTTCTTAAGTGGAAGAAAACCCTTTCCATCAGGTCAGCAGTTTGCTAGCCTGAATCTTTTTATATTTATCCATATCATACATGGTATCTCACTGGAAGATGCTTGCTGGAATGATGGACTTTCAGTGACCGACATTGCACGTAAGCAATATGTGTGTAATTAGCTCTCTGATTAATACACCATGGAATAAATTGGGTTGAATGCATTAAAAATTAGATATATTGAAACACTCCCAATCTTCAACATAGTGAGCACCCAAGAGAAGAATATTAATATGCCTTGGTCTGTTCTTCTTCAGAATCTGAGTTGCACAACTTGGTTTACAACTAAACACAATCCCAGTGATGCATTTAGATGCACTCGGGTTTTGATACTTCCTGGTATGTTACCATCTGATTCTGAGACACACGTTTTGCTAATCCTAGCTCTGAAGCTCAGGCAAGTCATGGCCTCCCTTCAGGACCACAATTAGGCATCTCACCACAGCTCTATTTGCAGACATGTTAGTGTACACTCTTTTGTTACGGGAAATACCTGTGAATTGAAGTAAGATGTCTTCTTAGACTCCTTATACAGAATTTAACAACAACACCATTGTACGCTCCATTTCACAAACACACTTTCCGCAGCACATGTTTTTTATTGGCTTATTTAGGTATATTGAGCAGTACCTTGACATAGAAAAAGGACTTTCAGTTCAGGAGCCTAGATTTACAAGCATGTATTATGCACTGAAGACCACATGTAGAGTAGTCTTTCTCACAAGCAGGTATGCTCTTGAGATAGCTGAACTTGAACCTACCTGTGCAGATCCAACCAACTGTGCCCGGACACTCTGAAATAGTTCCCTTTCGTTCAAGGATTCATCAAAGCACTCCGTTAAGCAGGTACCCATTCATAAATTCCATGTTTGACGATCATAAACAGTTGACGTACAGATTAAATCTCTATTGTGCACCTACCTCCTGTGGTGTGGTCAAACGAAGGGCCTGTAGATTGGGTTGGAGTCGGCCCTCTGTTCCGTATCCAGTCCAGTTTATCTGTCTTAGACTGTGTCCAGTTACAGAAGTCCTTGTCAAAAGAGCAGGACAAGGGACACGGAGAAACTTCAGAAAAATAAAGAAGAAAGCTCTGCATGAAACATCAATCAGAAGGGCCTGTACCCTTGTTTCTTCTCCCCATCACATTACATATTCACCTCCCACTTGCAATTGTAGAAAAAGCTGAGTTTTTTTAACAGTGATACATTTTCGGTCAATGCAGTTACTGTCAGTAGAAAGAAACATACCCTGCTGATAGTCATAGGTTGTATATATAAAGAATAGAGATATAGGTAAATAGAGAGTTATGGCCTTCATTTTGATTTTAATGACATCATTTGTCCACAGGGGAAGATGTTATACCAAAGTGATGGATGTGGTATGGCTACATTTCTACACAACCTCTGCTTTGTGTCAGACTAGAAGACTCATAGACAAGCTAAGCAGTAGAGAATATTAGACCAAGGTGAGAAAGAACTGAACTAGGAGGACTACTGGATGAAAGGTATAGTGTGGAGATGTAAGGAATTGCACTCTAAGGAGAAGAGGTGAACTCTGGACTACGCAAGGGTAAAGCCACCCTTTAAATGTCTATATCAGTGACTGCAGGTGCGCAGGAATATAAGTCTTACTCTTCTGCACACAAATTCCTCAAGTCCAAGTTTATAAAGCTGTGGAATAACAATAGCATTTGAGCAATTCCATGGGAATATGGCTTATAGATAAATGAACATATCTTATATTTATAGTTGAAAATAAGGTAAAGTTAAATAGAAAGGTTGCACCACATATTTTGAACAATTATAAGGTTCAAAACAGATAAAGAGATACAACAGGGAGTTCTGAATCTTGAAAACTAATCATATACACATTTTGTGAATTTGAGTGCCATTCAGCCTTTCTATTTCATACTCACATAAAGCAACATTCACATTAAGCTGTATCAACCGCTCACTTTATGAATCTATATCTTGAATCACATGCATTTTTATGATTGTTTAGAAGTATCACTTTATGCTTTGATTATGAATTGTGAATCTTAGTGACTTGGAACAACTACACAAGTTGGAAAATACTTTCAGACATGACCAGAGAGGCTTTAACATATATTGATTATTGGCTAAGCAATGGCACGTGATGCTGGGAAGGATCTTACATTTTTCACTACAGCTGACCTGTGCATTCCATGTGCAATCGCACTGCAATCATAAACCATCTTCAAAACACTGTGTGGAAGTGTTATTCCTAAGTTAATGTTAGAACAGAGGATAAATAATGTAAAAGATGTGCAAATGTCTAACCTCCAATTAGACAATGAATACATTTCCGGAAGGAAGTGGAAATGTAACTTTCCTATTAGAACACAAGAAAACAGATTCTTCTCACACGCTCCATTGGATTTAAGGGGGATTTTGTGCTAAAAGAGTGTATTATCAGTGAGTTACTGGTGTTAGGTTTATTTTTTTAGTTAGTAGACTTGTTCCACAATGCCAAAATAAAGAGAGATGCTCCCTACGCACATCAGAGGGATTTAACCATTCTTAGATAATTCTTTTCAATTCCTCTTTATCTTTCAGAATCTATAAAAACATGATAAATCCCTGGCGTGCCATAGAAGTCCAGAGATGCAGGTATGACACAACCCATCTCTCAGGGTACTCCTATCTCTGCTGAAGCTGTGATTAAGATTGTACCTTACACAAGTCTAAAACTAACAACCTAGAAACTTGGATGAATAAGACAGTTTAGTAAATAAAAGCACCAAGGTTTGCATGATTAAAAACTATTATTGTACGACCATCATTAAACTACATAAGACAAAATAAGCATATTTTTTGCAAATGACAATTATATATGTGCAAATATATGACGTCAGGGTATGATTTGCAATCAACTGAATGTACAGATATGTATGATGCAGAACCAGAATAAAAAAAATGTAAATTGACTGACTTTATTCTATTCCAAATGTTGAAATCTCCCAGGTGCCCTTGCCAACTAAAATACTCACAGGATACGAGAGTAAAGAAGCCAGTGTTAATTAAGCACACAGCTTTGAAGATGTGTTGCCTGGAGACATCTTTGTGCAGTAATTGTCTCACGGCTTTGAAAGGTTGTCTCATCCCTAAGGATGCTTTAACATATTATGTTAAAGTAAAAGGCAAGTTGAACCTTGAGTTACATTGAGAGGTTGTTCTCTTTAAAGGAAACCACTTGAAATAAGTGCAGACATTATTAATTAGGTGGCGTGACCCACTGGCACTCACCGCAGACGGTGTCCTTCTTCCAATCTCCCAGGTCTACTCCTGCTGCTCTGCAGGCTGCTGCGTAGGACTCCAGTGCTCTGCAGAGCCACTCTATGCTCCCTCCATTGATGCACACGTCATAGACGCAGCTCTCAAAGTACGTCTCAGGAGGTATATGCGCATGGCAGGCAGCGAAGGGCCCGCTCCCAGTGGTGAGGATCCTGCAGTGGCCTTCAGATTCTTGCTGCAAGGGTGGTGAGCAGATTACAGGAGGAGGCGGAGTTGAGCTGCAACTGTTAGGACAAAGGCAGATTGGTAATGAGTTGTAAACATTGATATAAAAGGTCTTGCCCAAAAACCTTATAAGAGCAGATATTACTTTCTTTAAAATAGAGGAACGTTTATTTATACAAGCATTCCAGATTAAGAGAATATTTATTGAGAAATGTACAGATTTATACTGTACAGATTTTATGATTCTAAAGAGATGTTCATTTTCTGAATTCTTGATTATGGGAGGCTGCTGTTTAGGGGCCATTTGTGTTGATACCTCAACTCTCCTCACTCCTCCCCAATTCGAACATCCCCTCCAAAACCAGAGTTCCTCTAGATTCTGTATGAGATAGTCACTCTTATGTCAGGATACATATATTTTTATTCACTCTACTATTCAAGTCACGTCAACCTCTACAATACTTTACAGAACACATTTTCAGTCCTTCATGTTCATTGAAACCTAAACCTGACTGACAATCCATTCAAAGACCAAATTTCAGCTCATCCGAACTGTTTATTCACATATGAGGTGAGATGTCTGGTGCCTGAGGACTGTAATGGGCACACAAAATAAATGATGCCATCCCTGTTTCGGGACTGGGTTTGCAACAAGTTGTGCACTTCCTGCAGAGACTTTGGCCGGACGTTTCCCATCGCTGTATCACCCTAGCATTTACCTCTGTGGCTCTGTGTAAAGAGGTACTCACATCCAATCGCTGTCATTCACTCTCCAGCTGTTTCCAAACTGATTGACATCTTGGACTACAGCGCCATCTGGTGTCAAGAAGTCGTCCTGCTGGTTGTTCGTGTAGGTCCCACACAATCCACACAACACGCCTTTGTGGTATTCCTTCACTCTGACAAGGAGTTCCTGGTCACCGTCAAACTGAAGCTCAAGACCAAAGTCTGTGGTCACCATCACATAGGAACCAACAAGGGACACCATCACGCCAGATATGGTGATTGGCGGAGTAGTTTGAATGTGATTAACCTGCATTAAAACAAAACAGGGAAGAAGCACATTGTATCATTTGTTCCAGGTGGAAACCCCTAATTATTTGTAGATGTTCTCTTATAAAACAGATTTTCTTTTATTTTTTAATACATTTCAAACCACAACAAACATAGGAGTGGAGGTTTTAGTATAGTATGAGTAAGTTATCCATGTAAAACAGACATATGTTTTGCTAACAATCACAACCTGTGTTTATTGTTTCTGTAATTTCTTACCAGGAACAATATGACTGGCTGTTAACTGTCTGAGTGCACACTCTGCTCACAGGATATTGACCACTCTTGAAAGTGAATCATTTCTGCTGCAAATGTTGTGCAAATTCTCTGTGTTTACATTTATTTTTTTAAATTATTCACTAGGGACAAATAGTTAATCTTTAAGAAAACCTGTTGTTACTCTCAGCAAGCTAATCAATATGGTTTATCTTGTTTCCTAAATGATAACCATAATTCATTCTACTTTGACCTCCATTTCATGATCAAAGGTCGTCTGGTGCTGTTAAATCTGCGCTTTCCTTTCTATCTCAGGGCTACTTGATATTCAAGTGCTCTACCTTACATTCCTTAACTGCACCAATGTTTTAATTGAGGCCTTCTTCACCAACCTAGTCAACTTCTCCGCCCGTGCTACTGTCAAGTGTTTCCATTCCTCAATGGAAAATGGATAAGAGCTGAACATGGAAGGCACTCCATAGCTCTTTATAATTCACATATAGCCAGGAGTTTCAATCATAATGCAGAGGGGCAGAAAGATATTTGTAATTAATTGAAAAACAAACATTTCCCTGTTTGGTGCGAGCTCTGTAGCCAAGGAGATAGCACTCGAAGATGCTATCCAGGTATTATCTCAGAATATGCTGCATCGTAATGTAGGTGTGATGTACAGCAGTTCATACAGAGATAAAATGACAAGACACTACTAAGATGAAAACATTTCAACGATGCCACCCATATGGGTACTTGAAGCAATGAAAGAAACTCCCTCAAAACATTATGACACTAAGGGAAACTCACATTAGGGCTTGGGTCAATTTGTCTAGACCTTAGGTCACAACAAAGGAAATTCCCTTTAGTTCTTTCATAACTAATGAAATTTCGGCCATCATGGAAAACTCTTCTAGGTATTGTCAGGACAGAAATCCAGCTATAGGCAAAACTACACCTAACCTTGCAACCAAATCTGCAGTGGAACAAGCATAATTTACAAAAAATCAAGATCAAATTTCAAATGAGGAAATGCATCTAGGGAAATATAAATCGCCTCACGCTCCAATGTGTCTCATCATTCCAACTGAAGACTGGCTTCCAAAGAAGCTGAAGTATCTTCTCCTCAAAGACACCTCGCGATAGCATGACTGCCTCGATGCCGCACTCTCTAAGGATTGCTTCTCTCTTTCACCTCCACTGCCCCTATCCTCTACTCACAGCTGCCTTCTCCTTGTCACCCATATGACTTCAACCCTGCTTGCCCCTCTAGTTAAAACCTACTACTCCCCTCCTCCACGCTAACATTTGTACTCCACGTCCCCTACGTGCTTCTGATAGACCTGTCTCTTGCATATATATGTATACCCCAAACTACAGGGTCTAATTCAAACCCATGCTTACACACCACTGAGCGTGCCAAGGCTTTTAACTGCCACCTTATACCCGAGAATGACCTTCTCAGTTACCTATGGGAAATATGCAATGTTTTCTGATGCACACACACACCTGGGTCATAGATAATAATTGATAATGATCATGATAATATTATTAATAATAATAGTAATAATAATAACAACATTACGTTTACAATATTGAATGAACAAAATACAATCTGATGGACTCCCTTACAACCACAGTTTCCTATTTCCGAAAATGCAATGATGTATTAAATTAGTATTTAACTCATAGTCCAGACTTGAAACCCCGTCCAGGGTATGACGTAAAAAATCTATTCTACTGATGGATGTTGAAGGCTCAACTCACAGCAATATCATCTGCTAACACATCCATTGGACTACATTATTGGTAATATATAGTGTTTCCTGATTATATGTTGATGCAATGTCAGAAATGAATTCTTCAGATGAGTAACTGGTACATCCATTTATACTCACATAAACCTCTTTGTTCTTCCTCAGAGCGATGTGATTTCCATTCACTGTTAGCGCGACTGAGTTAAGAGCAGTCCAGCTAGGGCTGCCCCGGTGCTCATTGCGGGTGGTAACACTGAATCTGGTTGAGGTGTTACTGCAGGTCTCAGTCACGGTGTAGTTACAGGCTCCCTGGAAGTGGTGAAGTCTCCCATCGAATGTTGTGTAGTGCGGATCTCCATAGATGTGGCAGGTGGCGGTGCTTGCTAGGTGACAGCCCCAGTAGCCATTTTGAATCTTACAGATTTCATCACTCGTGCAGGCGATTGCAGAGCATTGCATGAGGTTATTCCCCTTACACTCACATCTGCTCTTACAATTCTCTTCCGTGAAGCTCTCTCCTTTCTGCAGGGATAGAAAAGGATATATCAAAGATTGTGCCAAGCCTGGCTCTCTGAGAATGCAGCATTTTATCAAATATCCTATGACTGTCTCAGGACCCAATGCATCACACTCTTTCGGTTCCACTCTATATATAGAATTCTCCTCTGGGATCAATGATACCTTTTTTGCTTGCTGCTGTCTTGAGCTGACTTCAGCGCTTCTCCGTTGGTCAATCTCAAGGGTACACAGCTGTGCATGCACCTATACACAGTAACGGTGAGACCTGCATGTCAGAAGCCTATCAGAATTTCTAATAAGGAGACATCGGGCCTGATTTAGATCTCGGCAGACGGGTTACTATATCACAAAGGTGACAGATACCCCATCCACCAAAATATAAATCTCATTATATTCTATGAGATTTATATTTCGGCAGACAGGATATTGATCAGAATTGTGATGGAGTAACCCTTCCGCCGAGATCTAAATCAGGCCCTTGGAAAGACCTGTTGTGTTTTAAGTTATGAAATAGCTTTTATCATCATACTGGTAGCTCGTAAGCACAACTCCAAAACAAGTGGAAATAGGGCCTGATTTAGAGTTTGGCAGATGCGGTTACTCTCACCCATGTGACGGATATCCCGTACGCCGTATTGCGATTCCATTATATCCTATGGAAATCATAATACCCGGGTGGGATATCCATCGCGTTTGTGATGAAGTAACGTGTGCGCCAAACTTTAAATCAGTCCCATATTCTTTAACCAGACACAGAGAGACCTATTGTGTGAGTACCCTAGAAACAGAGAGACAGCTATGTCCTAAGACTAACAAAAGGTATGGCAAGGATAGCTTAGATATGTGAGGGCTTCTTAGGAGATTTAAGAAGTATTTTCTATGGGCAGAGCCAAACCCACTACAAACACAATATGTCCTGATACATGTCTTTTAGTTACTCTTAGAATCTGTGAGACCCATTTCTGAAGAGTGGCAGCACATAAGATCAATAGACACTGTGTGCCCTGCGTTGCATGTGTGCACAATGCCTGTGCAATCTCGAACTCCACTTTTAGTGTCATTTTAGGATCGACTGTAGGAAAGGATAGTTCCCTCTCTGCATTTTGTTCATATTCAAAGAGAATCATGTACGAAATTCACACTGTTCTATTGTGTTTGACCCTTTCCTAGCACCCTGATATGCGGTCTCTGTTCTACATCTTCTATATGTGGTCTTTTTCCTAACCATCTGTGTCTGAAGTGTTATTATCTTACTTGGACTAATCTCGATATTCTTTTCTCTATATCACCTACTTTCCTTTACCTACCGTCCTTCGTGGAGTACAGCTCCCATGAAGTTGGAACAAGGCATCTTCTGCAGCAGGTCTTCATACTTTCGCAGATGTTATATTGCTGATGTTCCTGACACTGGCTGATGTTCCTGACACTGGCTGATCTCCCTACACCCCTGCCTTCTACTGCTCTCTCGATGAGGGCTTATGTTCGAATCAGATGGAATTCTACTTCCTCAATACACAAGGTATCTGATAGGTGATCTTTGCCTCTCAAGTTATCCCATATTCTTGTAAACAGGAGGTCGGTGTGATCACAAATTGCAGACAAAATTCAATCAGGAGAGTACTATTTCTGACTGGTAATATGTAAAGTCAGTTGTTGTCACCGCAACCAGTTGTCCAGCGTTCCAAAGTACAAGAAAATCCACTGATAGTGAAAAGAAATACTTCCCAGCATGCTCAAGAATTGAAAGCAGGAGATCTTGTTTAAATTAAGAGCCACTAGGCATCCAGTTTGTCCTGGGAAAGCTGCTGCATGCCATTGACTTTAGCTTATTAACAATAAAAGTAGTGTACACGCAGGTTTGCCTAACTAGTGGCAAAGCAACAACTACTTGTCTCTATTAAAGTAATGTCATCTTGTCCATTTAGCAACTTTTGATCAGTGCTTCTGGAAATTTAGGAATCATTTTCTGTCTCTTTCCGAAAATCAGTAGCAAGGTTAATTGATTGTCTGAAATTGAATTGATGTTATTAATTTGGGAGAGGTCACCGTTTCCAACTTAGTAACCACAATCTGGTTAGGATAACCCACAGTTCTTAGAGAGCCTCTGCTGATCCCTTGGAAGCTGTAGCACAAGCAGAATGCAGTTCCCCAAAGAAAAGACTCAGGTTCAAGCAGTACTAACAATTTTAAAGTCAAGAAAACAATGCAATATCAGTCCCAAATCAGTTTAGAGAAAAATACAATGAGAAATAACACACCAACACAATG
>CAWUFW010026567.1:0-32547 GCA_963921515.1 Calotriton arnoldi
GGTAGCTTCGCTGTAGTACGGAGAACGAATGAGACACTATAGCTAGTCGGATTGGGATTTTGGGCACTAAGGTGGATGGTTGGTACACCACTATACACCGTGGTCCTGTTTTCCTGTGCATAGTTCTGTATATGTGCAGAATCCCCGCAACAGTAGGGGTGCTCAGAGTAAGTCTTGCACCAATCCTGCAGTGTATGTTGTCTAAACGCGCAGATCCTGTAAAGGTTTTATAGGAACTACACGACACTACTGCTTTGGGTACTATTTTAACCCCCATATTTCAAAAAGTTTTCGTAACTGGTCAAATACCTCTATCATCGAAGGGTTCTATCAAACAACCTATTTGCAAGATAGAATCCAAAATCATAACCTAACCTCAATGGTTAATTTGTAAAAAAGTAAGTGCTGGTGCTCTTGTCAGGAGGCAGCTTCGACCAGCCCATTTCTCTTGTTAGCGCTGTCTAACTTAGAACCAACTACTAACAATGAAACCCTACAAGTGGGGAGAAGATGTGACAGGATGTGGCGTAATGGCCCGAGCTGCCGAGTCTCGGCATCGGCTCAACATCCTATGATTCTGGGCGAATCACTTAATTTCCCTGTGCCTCCCAAAAATGAATGAGTCCTTAACTGGTGTTCAAGCGCCAGTGTTGATGATTAAGTGCCGGTGCTGAGCACCGGAAACCACAGTCTCAAATTAAGCACTGGGTCTAATTCTTTCATTGGTTTCTGAGAGAAAATGATTTGCCCAACGTTTATTACCCAAACTATTACAGTGAGTAACCAAACAAAAAATTACATTTTTCTCAAACAGGATTCAGAACCAATTCACTGTTCCACCCTAGACAACATTATAGGTTTATTCATTTTGGCAAATAAAAATATGAAAACCAAGAACAATAAACATTTTGCCTGTTACATTGATTACTCAACCGATTTCACAAAGTGAAAAGGAATCGTCTTCACTATTAACTTTACACATGGGGTACTCACAGCACCCTTTTACACTTCTTTATGGAATTACACAAATATACTTAGGTGCATTTTGAACTATCTGATGATTGTGATGTTAATCCAAACATAGTAATTCCAAATGGCTTAAAAAAAGGTTAAGCTCCTTTATTTTCTTTATATGTAGCTGATCTGCCAGATATTTTTTTTCGCATTCTGGTTGACATGCCCCTACATCTAGACAAGAAAAAGTTAGTCACTCTGCATATCCGGACAGCTTGTTTATCCTATCATTGACGCAAACAGGTTTACAAAGACAGATAAACGTCAAAATGATTATAATAATACCACACATGGATTAACAGTGAACAATGCCAAATAAAATGTCATTTGAATGTCAGAATCACAAAAATGTTCTTAAACATCAGGAAACACGTTTCTAATTATTCATATCTTGGGGTAGTCATTGATAATAAATTAAATTGGAAAAAACACATCTTGACGGTAAACCACAAAAGCTCAAATATTACAAATGCTGCAAAATGTTTTTCGAGTAACTACGGATGAGGAACATTCAGACCTACCATTACAGCAGACAACACCAAATTAGTTCCTCTTCTATTATATGGCTCTTTACCCTTTAATATAAAGGATATATCTACAGGCTGGAAAAACTATTTGTAGGAAATAATCAATATGTTTTAAATGTTAGAACATAAAATCCTCGTTGCAGGTTCAGATTAGAATTGAGTCTCGCTTCTCTGATTGCTACTAATGACATTTCGCTAATTAATTTCTTCTGTGACTATATGACAACAAATGGCAATACCTTAAATAAAATGATCGACAAAGAAGTATCAGTCACCACTTCTTTTTTACTGCAAGTAAAATCATTAAGGACTACTGGTTACGATCAAAGGTTACTCTTTTGATTATGAATAAATTACCATGCAAGTCTTAAATAAATAACTCAATAAAATGTGTACACTATACACTATTTGAACGACTTACTATAATAACCAACTTATAGAAATTCAATTTACGTGCAACATACTTATACTATGAAAAAACAGGCACAGATTCTAATCTTGAGTAAAAAGAAGGAAACTTTTTTAAGATTGATATTATTTCATATACCAATCCTCAAGATTGGAGTTGAATGGAAGATGATTGCTAAAGATCAGAGGAAATGCCGTCTATGTAGCACATATGGGGAAACAATAGAACATATAATCTGCCTGTGTCCTAATTTAATTGACCTACATAAGAAATATCTGTGTGCACTGTTTACAGCATTTGGCATTAGCTCAATTAAGGTGTCTTGTAATTTCTGTTTTAAAGGTTCTTCGCGCAAATGTTTTAGGCAGTTTTATTAAATACTTTCACCTAGCTTTATTTATTTTATTAATAACTGCAGTTTAAAAAAAAAAAAAAAAGAGTCTGAAGTCCCATTGCTGAAAATACACTGAAACTATTGAAAATAAACTAACTGGTGATAATGGCTACTTATTCATCTTTCTCCCTTGTTCAAGACATGGGGGTTATAGTTTCTCTGTTTATTTAGACTTCTTTGCAATAATTAATCAGACTCCTAATTTATCTCTTTATTGGTTTGATCGGGTACATACGTTTTGGCTAAACGTCTTCCAGAAGCCTCCAGCGTATATGTCAACCACCAATACAAGTATGGAGCACAAAACAATTTAAATTACAATATCGTAGTTTTCTGTAGTCCAAATTTCTGTTGGAAACACTATTTTATTAGACATAAAAAGTTATAAGATTGGCAGTACAAATACAATGTTGACAATATCCAATGCGTTCTACATGAAGAAGGTAGAGATGTTAACAGTATGTCATTCTGTCCAAGCACAGGCTTAACAATATGTAGTTAAATCCGAGCACAGCCAACACGTGTTTCGTCTTAATCCTAAACTTCCTCAGGGCTGCTGACGTATTTTTGGAAAGATCTAACTGTATAGCCATGGTGCTAGTCAGATAGCAATGTAAGTATCTATACAATAGAAAAAAGGTTTCTTTTTGGTAATCAAAATCGGTTCACTGACAGAATATCAACCTAAAAAATATCGGTGTAAAAAATATTAAGGGAAAAATATAGGATGCACTAATATCGACTGTCTATACTTAAAAAGGTAAGTACAAAAATATTGGAAAAAAATATTGTTTACAAAAATATAGTTGTATTAAATATCGATTTTTAAATATATATAATTTAAAATATTACAATTAACATATTAAATACTAACATTAATTTATAAAAATAAAATATATTTAAATATTTATTTCAACAAATATAACAAATAAACGTACTTTTAAAAATGTAAACACACACACATATATATAGAAACATACGTATACATAAACAATATAAACTAATATTTTAAATAATAATATAATTTAAAAAATTGTGAATATATTATCAAAAATATATGTATACATATTAAAATATACCAAAAACATAAAATATTAAAAAGGGAAACCAATCTAATTTAAAATAAAACATAACCAAGACATCTTTTTTACAATTTAATTACAAATAATTTACAAACAAAAAATATTGACATTTAAAAAATAATATTATTATAATAAATCAAACACATAATTATATAAATTACAACATAAAATAAATTATTAAAAATTATAATAAACATATATAAATGTTCCACTATATACAAAAAAACATTTTTATACTAAACAAATATAAAAATAAGTACTCCCACCTAACACAACACAATAGTAACAACATTTTTTACATCACACAATAATAAGATTTACTACCCTAACTACAATAAATATAAAATTAATTAAAATATAACTGTGACGTCTTCATGTATTCCATATAGAATGTTACGCCGAAATTCTAGGAAAGAATGTGAGGCTGTTTTAAGTTGATCAGCGATTCTGTGAAGGCTGTTGGTGGCTGAGGTGAAATAAATGGACCTTCTCAAGTTCATCTGCCTTAACGATTTATTTAACTAATGTGGAGAACACCACATTAATTTGGCGACGAGCGTGGCAGTGTGACTCTCACCTCAACATCCAGTGAAGGTTAAACGGTTCCGGCGCTTCCCCTTGGTTTTGTTCGTGTTGTGTTGCTCCTCCAGCGGCTGTCTAAATCGAGTAAGAGAAGTGTAACCAACTTCTCCAGCGGCTGATGTGTGTACGGCTGTGGTGTCCTGACGGGAAAGGATATCGGGTGAGGAGTTAAGCAGAGGGGCGGGTTGGTGAAACGCATATGCGTTTCACGAAGAGAGTGGAACTCAGCTGCGTCAGTGCAGTGCTCAGCGCCTCCGAGCATCAGAGTGTTCTGTGAAGCGTCTAGTTGGTACGAGGCGTAACATTCTATATGGAATACATGAAGACGTCACACATCTTCTCTCCTTACAGAAGACAAACAACAAAACAGAATACAGAAATCAATAATGAAAGAGAACAGCTCACATGACAAAGTCCTTCATATGAAATGGTAAACTGCACAATCTCGCACTCCTCACTCTAATATTATCAGGCAAAGAGTGCGGGTTAGATGAAGAAGACTTGTTACACGTGTTCAACGAACTGGTAGGTATCTCACCCAAACTGGGATGAGAATTGACAGAGACTACACGACTCTTATTCCAGATCCTACCATCCTCAGTTTTGACAGCATTTCTGAAGATTTTCACAATTCTTCTCATTTTAGAATACTTGGACCAAGGTTGGCATCCCACAGGCGCTCTAATTTTTACAATTTCGCCACCCCGAGGATTTTTGTCACCTTCACTGACAACAGATGCCCTGTTTTTTACAAGACATACTACTTCCTCAACACTGGAACTTGAAATACAAGACTTTTCTTTTGCAACACTCAATTCGCGAACACACTTCATCATATGTTCAACTCGCTTAGCTATAGCGAGAACTTCGTTCAAGGGTGGTTCGTCTTTTAACCATAATTCTTCCCCGATTTTGTCATGAGCACATCTCAAGACGAACTGATCCCTGATCCTTTCCTCTACAGCCCCTCCAAATTTGCAAGACGCTGCAAGTTTCCTCAAAGCTGTGACAAATTCTTCAACAGTCTCATCCCTTTTTTGCTCACGTAGCCCAAAGTGGTACCGTTCCATTATAGTGCTCAGACGAGGAAGATAATGCCTATCTAATTGAAGAATGCATATTTCATATTCATTCAGTGTTCTTTGGTCATTAGGACTGAGTTCTGGCAAATGTTCAAGAACATCCTGTCCTTCACCCCCTAAGCAGTGCAAAAGTAGGGAATGTTTCCTTTCTGCACTCAAGTTTGTCCCACAAACACGTGCATAATTGCCAATTTTTTTTCTTCCATTTTTGCCACTTAATCGTGGGCTCACCTGGACTGGTAAGGAAAAAAGGCGGTTGTGTTACATTCTGCATTCTTTCCGTACACACTAAGGGGCCGATTCCGATCTCGGTCGGAGGCGCACCCAATACCATTCGGTCGGGAAAAAAGCCATGCGAAAGCCTGTTTCCCGACCGATCCGTACAGTACACCGAACGAGCAAGTACGATGCGCACAACAGCAAAAAATCCGGCCGAGCCGTACTCACCCAAACCAGGTCCTGTTCTCCGACCGAGGCGAATCCGGAAACGCCGGATCGAGTCGCACGGAAGGAAAAATGCAGCCCCGTCCGGCCGACAAGTACGATGCGCTTTCCGTACGCTCCGAACCCGTCGCTACGCACGGCACGTCAAAGCATCCGGGAGAGGCGCACATAAGCTCCGATTCGCGCCACAACACGATCCACGGCTCCGAGACGAACACGGCACCGACGAGGACGACGCGAAGCGACGAGGACGAGGCGAAGCGACGAGGACGACGCCAAGCAACGAGAAGGACGAACGACACGAACCAACCATGAATCCCTTCGTCCCGATCATACCAATATTCTACATTTACTACCGGAACAGGCACGGACGCGTACGGCGAGAAGGTAAGCCAGACACCAACCACAAAACACATACAACACGTACACGACACATCACACACACACACGGGGATGCTGAATATACTTACACCAGCAACAGCAGCACCATAGGGGCGGGATGCCCATCACCAATGCCACATATGCACACAGGGGCCTGAATGCGCACCACCACCCCTACCCAGGGGGGCTGGATGCCTACCACTACTACCACCCTTAGCCAGGGGGCTGGATGCCTACCACTACTACCACCCTTAGCCAGGGGGCTGGATGCCTACCACTACTCTATCACACAATCGGCAGAAATGAGAAAGAGCCCTCTCTCAGTGCCAAAAGGGCCGAGAAGAAATCTCATGAGGGAGTACACCCTCCCATGTTTGAACCACTATATCACAAAAAGTACTCCTTGGATGCGAGGATGATAACCGCGTCTTGAACGTAATAACCCTAAAAAGGTACAGGTGGGAAGTCCTAAGATGAATAGCACCACTAAGCAGTGGGGAAGGAAACAATTCCTTTTGTTTTAATTACCCTCACACACCCTAGTGGTGTCATGCTTCATCATCGGGTCACCCTGACGCCTAAAAGTCAGGGTGGGCTCGACCGTTTTTTCAGGGAGCTCTTAGAAATAATAAGACCAGGGGGACGTTAATTAAAAAACACCAACAAATCCCAGTATCCCTTTAATATTGGATTTGTTAGGGTTATTAAAAAGTGTAAACAGGGGTCAGGATAGGAGTATTTATGGTCCTATGACCCTTCAGCCGACATGTTTCAGTCCTACTAGGGCCATAAAGGTCCCGGACTTTCTTCAGGGCAACAATACCACCTCCCTGGATAACGCAAGAGACAACTCCCTACGCTGCTGTTTATCTAAGGGCAGATAGCTGCTCCTTAGTATGACTTGAAGATAATTTATCTCAATAATCCTGTCATCGCTCCATCTGAAAAGACAAACAAAGACAAAACAGGGCCAAAAACATGTATTACTCCTGGAGTACATGTAATCGCTTCCCAATAGTGATGTGCTGACCAATACACCAGTGTAATTGACACGGTGTCAACATATCCATCAACTCTTATAACCACAAAGGTGCGTGGTTATGACATACATATAATTTTATTTTAACCACACTCACGTAGGTGGCAAAATATGGTGTAGTGGCGATATCTTGTCGCATTCTACCGATATCCACATCCACGTGTTACGTGTTCTCAAAGTGTATACACCCGTGTCACTCTCACTCAACAGCCCAGGCTGCTATCAATCAAGGGGTTAAAAACTCTCATACACCACACTCCAAAATCACACTATTACCCTTACCCAGACATGGGCGAGGGAACTCTTCTCCGGGCACCTCGCAGAGTAAGGGGTAGCCCTGTAGTCAAACACTGTTTCTTGCAAGAGATAGCGCAAAAAAGGGGGAAGATAAAAACAACATAGCTTATGAGCGCAAGGAACTGCTAGACTCACAAGTTTGATCATAGACGCGCACATACCTGCAGTACCAACGGGCATACGAATTACTCACATCATCAAGAGTCCTACCCCGCTCTCACACCTACTTGGTGCGGGTCCCGTGGGCCTTTGTGTATAACCGCCAAATGTCAGGAGTTTAAATAACCCTAGTGGGCGCGCCAATACTCCTTCTGCGCACTAATTGGTATAGTCACGTGCGTGTGTATTCGGACGAGGCGCCGTCGCCCAGCGTCACAACTTTCGAAGAGGATGCTGGGAGTAGTAGTTTTTCCTCTCCAGTCTCTTACACATGTGTTAAACTCTGTGGGGTCAAGCGCAAAGCTAAACACGTCACATATTTCGAAACGGATTCTGGGAGTAATAGTTTCTTGTCTTTACGTATGTGTTATACTTGTGAGGAGTAGCACGCTAACCTTAACGCTAGTCATCCATAAGATGCCGTCATGCTCCACACCAACAACACAACAGCCACAAACCATGCGATAGAAAACCCAACGACTGCTCTCATCGAGTACGCAGACGTCAAATCTATTAACACGATATTAGTCGCAGTTGTTAACACAATATTAATCATAGTGCCTGGCAGCTAATACACGGATTAAAAAGCGGATGAAAAACGGGCATCTATGAGGGGAGTCCACTTCACAGACCTGCTCAAGGATAATGACTCCCATTCACCATTATATGCTCTCTGGCTGTTCAATATCCAAAACACTGGGGAGCTCCATTAGGATGAGCAATATAGCTTATCCTATAGTTGAGAGCTGTTAGTATTACAAATACTTATACAGACCGTGTGGAGGGGATAACCATAATAATGTTTGAAGAATGTTAAACCTGCACCCGCCGGAGTTGAAAAAGGGGGGGCGGGGGGCGGGGCAGGGCGGGTGTGTGGAGAGGAAGTTTTGTTCACCTCCTCTGTATTCGATTCCACGGAATGGAATCATTCAGGCCACATTCGTGTGTCTTCAAACGATACACCCAACGTTGTTCACGTTCCAGGAGTCTCCTGTTAAGGTTACCTGTGCCACTTACTTTCTCTATAACAGTCCATTTAATATCTGTGTCACTATGTTTATGTTCAAGATAGTGAGCAGTAAGTTTGGTGGCTGTAATGGCCCTCCTAATCGTGCTTCTATGTTCACCTATCCGTGTTTTTATTTTTCTGCTAGTCATGCCTATATACAGAAGTTGGCATGGGCACTTGATAACATATACAACATTTTCACTATTACAATTGGTATGTGAGCGCTGTTCCCAAGGAGATGCCATACCAAGATCAATTTGTTTGGTGTGTTCCGTAAGGGGGCAAACCACACATGAACCGCACGGGTAATGACCTGAGACTGGTGGATTGTTAAAAAGTGTAAGCTGATTAAGTATCTTGGGTTTATGCATGTTGGTATGTACCAGTGTATCTCTTAAACTTTTATTCCTCTTAAAAGAGAACATAGGTTTCTCAAAAGTAAGCTTGTTCGATGTTAATATCGGCCATTTCTTATTTATGATCTTTTTGATATTGTTAGACAAGGAATTATAAGTAGTAACACATATCAACATGTCCTTTCGTGGTTTGACATGGGTTTCCAATAGTGCCTCCCGCGGGGTGTTGCGTGATCTTTTATTAGCCTGTTCAATGATTTTTCGTGGGTAGGCCTTCTGTTGTAATTTAATGGTAAGGAGGGCCGCTTCCTTCTTATAGTCTTGTAAGTTGGTACAATTTCTACGGACCCGGAGAAACTGACCCACTGGTAAGTTTTCTCTGAGGGCACGAGGATGTGCACTATCAAAGTGCAACAGACTATTCCTGTCTGTAGGCTTGGTGTATAATGAGCTGATCAGAGAACCGCCGCTCGCGATTAAGTTAACATCTAAAAAGGAAACCATTCCACTATTGGTGGTCATGGTGAAGTTGAGATGTGAATTCAATTGATTCATCCAGATGAGAAAGTTATTCAGGTTGGACTTATCTCCCTTCCAGATGACCAAAATGTCATCGATGTACCTAAACCACTTACAGATGTTATTAGAGTAAGGGTTGGTAGGCCAAATGTATTGATCTTCAAAATGGCCCATATAGAGACACGCTATGCTCGGCGCAAAGGTGCTGCCCATGGAAGTGCCATGTACTTGTAGATACATCTGATCCTCAAAGCAAAAGAAATTTTCCATAAGGGCTAAGCGGATAAGGGTAATAACCCAATCAATGGGTGCTTCCCATTGCCATTCTTCCCGTCTCAAAAGTGCCTCTATCACTCGAACACTTTCCTCTTGTGGAATGCTGGTATACAGCGCTTCTACATCAAGACAAACCATGGTGTTTTCCTCTGGGTCATACTCTATACCTGTCAAAAGGTTAAGTAGATGTTTGGTGTCTTGCACATATGACTTAATTCGCGTGACAAGAGGTCGTAGAAAAAAATCAGTATATTTAGATAATGGTTCAAGGAGGGACCCTACTCCCGACACGATCGGTCTACCAGGAGGAGGATTTTTTCTTTTGTGTATTTTCGGTATAGTATAGAACAGAGGCACTCTGGGATCATCTGCAATCAGAAAGTCATGTTCTTTTTTTGTGATCCACTTACGGTCCTCTGCATCCATGGTCAGAGCTCTTATTGTTTTCTTGAGACGTACTGTGGGGTCTCTATTAATTTTTTTGTAATATTTAACATCAGCCAAAAGATTTATACATGCTGTTCTATAGGCATTAGTACTTTGAATGACCGTTGCTCCACCTTTATCAGCTGGTTTTATTACAATGTCTGTTCTAGTACTCAGAGATTTTAATGCTGACCTCTCTTCATTGCTCAAGTTGTTGAAGGTGCCACCCCTTGTTTGTAGTTGTTCCACTTCTTTAGTGACACTCTCCTCAAATGCAAGGACTTCTGGAGGCATCAAGGATGCTGGTGGAAAGAAGTTTGACTTGGGACGTAGTGTTGTATGGTTATCATCGTTGTCTTGTCTGTCTTTATCCATAAAAAACGCTTTGATGCGGATTTTACGAAAAAATTCGCTCAATTCACAGCGTAATTGAAATTTATCCAAAAAGGCTGTGGGGACAAATCCCAATCCTTTGTTAAGCACTGCTAATTCCACGGTGTTTAATGTGGTCTCAGTTAGATTCACAACTAATCCCTTATTCCACTCGTGCTCGGTTGTTGGCCTCTGGTATGGCTGCGGGTATTCATGGGTGCCCTCTCGTCTTCCCATTGGACCCTTCTGTTGTTGCCTTTTCTCCCGCGTCTCCCTCTTCTCCCACCCTGTCCTAAAAAACGATTAGGATAATAGTTAGGTTGGAAGTAAGGTCCGCTTTGATATTGGGGTGGTCCCTGAAATGGTGGAGGGCCGAAGGGGCCGGGCCAAGGATATATTTGTGGCGGTACAAAGCCTTGATTGAAATTCGCTCTCCGTGATCGTCTTGATCTATTCCTCCAACTTTTACTTGATCCGTCACTGGACCAATCATCTTGTTCTGTGTCTGAAGCACTCGAGTCACCCTGGTACGAGGACCCTGAGTCTGAATGTTCTTGAACTTTGTAATCATCCTTGATGTAAGGGTATATTTTCTCGTGGGAAAATTTCTTAAGGTCCTTCTGCAACTTATTGATTTTGCTTAACATCAAATATTCTTTGTGTTCACCGATGTCTTTGTTCACTTCTTCAAGTTTTTTCTTGAACAGTGTGATTTTAATTTCAGTCATCAGAGCGTCTTCACTGATTTTTATTTTAATCTGTAGTGCTTCTGAAATACGTTTGGCTGTATTTATAATAAGGATCAACCAATCACGTGAACAACGCCACGCGATAAGCGACCATTCCTTCCTAAACAGTGGGTCATCCAAAAAGATCCTAGGAGCATTCGTTACTAAGAGGCCAGTGGGGGCTGCATTACCCCTCAAATATTCCGTCATGATTGCTCCATGTAGTAGAACCTTCATTTGGGTACGTTTTAATTCCTTAAGTTCATCCCAATTTTGGGTCTGATTCAGGCTTTGGTTTATATTAGTATCCAGTAACATTGATGGACCTGCCAGAATGGCAGTTGCAATCTCATCAGAATATCCCAAGCCCAAAGCTTCCGCCATTATAGGCGACGTATACAACAGTGTTTATGCTAGAAACAAGAGTGAGTTTAAAACAAATGGTAGTGAATGGTGGTGAGAGTAAAAGAGAGGGAGTGAGGAGAGGACGATACCGCCTAATGCCAGTATGTGTTTTCTAAAAATAATCTATATTTCTTTATTGGATATTATCCATTACAAGCCCCACAGCTAACGCTGCTCAATATTCTATCACACAATCGGCAGAAATGAGAAAGAGCCCTCTCTCAGTGCCAAAAGGGCCGAGAAGAAATCTCATGAGGGAGTACACCCTCCCATGTTTGAACCACTATATCACAAAAAGTACTCCTTGGATGCGAGGATGATAACCGCGTCTTGAACGTAATAACCCTAGAAAGGTACAGGTGGGAAGTCCTAAGATGAATAGCACCACTAAGCAGTGGGGAAGGAAACAATTCCTTTTGTTTTAATTACCCTCACACACCCTAGTGGTGTCATGCTTCATCATCGGGTCACCCTGACGCCTAAAAGTCAGGGTGGGCTCGACCGTTTTTTCAGGGAGCTCTTAGAAATAATAAGACCAGGGGGGACGTTAATTAAAAAACACCAACAAATCCCAGTATCCCTTTAATATTGGATTTGTTAGGGTTATTAAAAAGTGTAAACAGGGGTCAGGATAGGAGTATTTATGGTCCTATGACCCTTCAGCCAGACATGTTTCAGTCCTACTAGGGCCATAAAGGTCCCGGACTTTCTTCAGGGCAACAATACCACCTCCCTGGATAACGCAAGAGACAACTCCCTACGCTGCTGTTTATCTAAGGGCAGATAGCTGCTCCTTAGTATGACTTGAAGATAATTTATCTCAATAATCCTGTCATCGCTCCATCTGAAAAGACAAACAAAGACAAAACAGGGCCAAAAACATGTATTACTCCTGGAGTACATGTAATCGCTTCCCAATAGTGATGTGCTGACCAATACACCAGTGTAATTGACACGGTGTCAACATATCCATCAACTCTTATAACCACAAAGGTGCGTGGTTATGACATACATATAATTTTATTTTAACCACACTCACGTAGGTGGCAAAATATGGTGTAGTGGCGATATCTTGTCGCATTCTACCGATATCCACATCCACGTGTTACGTGTTCTCAAAGTGTATACACCCGTGTCACTCTCACTCAACAGCCCAGGCTGCTATCAATCAAGGGGTTAAAAACTCTCATACACCACACTCCAAAATCACACTATTACCCTTACCCAGACATGGGCGAGGGAACTCTTCTCCGGGCACCTCGCAGAGTAAGGGGTAGCCCTGTAGTCAAACACTGTTTCTTGCAAGAGATAGCGCAAAAAAGGGGGAAGATAAAAACAACATAGCTTATGAGCGCAAGGAACTGCTAGACTCACAAGTTTGATCATAGACGCGCACATACCTGCAGTACCAACGGGCATACGAATTACTCACATCATCAAGAGTCCTACCCCGCTCTCACACCTACTTGGTGCGGGTCCCGTGGGCCTTTGTGTATAACCGCCAAATGTCAGGAGTTTAAATAACCCTAGTGGGCGCGCCAATACTCCTTCTGCGCACTAATTGGTATAGTCACGTGCGTGTGTATTCGGACGAGGCGCCGTCGCCCAGCGTCACAACTTTCGAAGAGGATGCTGGGAGTAGTAGTTTTTCCTCTCCAGTCTCTTACACATGTGTTAAACTCTGTGGGGTAAAGCGCAAAGCTAAACACGTCACATATTTCGAAACGGATTCTGGGAGTAATAGTTTCTTGTCTTTACGTATGTGTTATACTTGTGGGGAGTAGCACGCTAACCTTAACGCTAGTCATCCATAAGATGCCGTCATGCTCCACACCAACAACACAACAGCCACAAACCATGCGATAGAAAACCCAACGACTGCTCTCATCGAGTACGCAGACGTCAAATCTATTAACACGATATTAGTCGCAGTTGTTAACACAATATTAATCATAGTGCCTGGCAGCTAATACACGGATTAAAAAGCGGATGAAAAACGGGCATCTATGAGGGGAGTCCACTTCACAGACCTGCTCAAGGATAATGACTCCCATTCACCATTATATGCTCTCTGGCTGTTCAATATCCAAAACACTGGGGAGCTCCATTAGGATGAGCAATATAGCTTATCCTATAGTTGAGAGCTGTTAGTATTACAAATACTTATACAGACCGTGTGGAGGGGATAACCATAATAATGTTTGAAGAATGTTAAACCTGCACCCGCCGGAGTTGAAAAAAGGGGGTGGGGGCGGGGGGGCGGGGCAGGGCGGGTGTGTGGAGAGGAAGTTTTGTTCACCTCCTCTGTATTCGATTCCACGGAATGGAATCATTCAGGCCACATTCGTGTGTCTTCAAACGATACACCCAACGTTGTTCACGTTCCAGGAGTCTCCTGTTAAGGTTACCTGTGCCACTTACTTTCTCTATAACAGTCCATTTAATATCTGTGTCACTATGTTTATGTTCAAGATAGTGAGCAGTAAGTTTGGTGGCTGTAATGGCCCTCCTAATCGTGCTTCTATGTTCACCTATCCGTGTTTTTATTTTTTCTGCTAGTCATGCCTATATACAGAAGTTGGCATGGGCACTTGATAACATATACAACATTTTCACTATTACAATTGGTATGTGAGCGCTGTTCCCAAGGAGATGCCATACCAAGATCAATTTGTTTGGTGTGTCCCAGGGGGGGCTGGATGCCTACCACTACTACCACCCTTAGCCAGGGGGGGCTGGATGCCTACCACTACTACCACCCTCACCCAGGGGGGGCTGGATGCCTACCACTACTACCACCCTTAGCCAGGGGGCTGGATGCCTACCACTACTACCACCCTTAGCCAGGGGGGCTGGATGCCTACCACTACTACCACCCTTAGCCAGGGGGCTGGATGCCTACCACTACTACCACCCTCACCCAGGGGGAGCTGGATGCCTACCACTACTACCACCCTCACCCAGGGGGGGCTGGATGCCTACCACTACTACCACCCTTAGCCAGGGGGGGCTGGATGCCTACCACTACTACCACCCTTAGCCAGGGGGGGCTGGATGCCTACCACTACTACCACCCTCACCCAGGGGGGGCTGGATGCCTACCACCACTACCACCCTCACCCAGGGGGGGCAGGATGCCTACCACTACTACCACCCTTAGCCAGGGGGGGCTGGATGCCTACCACTACTACCACCCTTAGCCAGGGGGGCTGGATGCCTACCACTACTACCACCCTTAGCCAGGGGGGCTGGATGCCTACCACTACTACCACCCTTAGCCAGGGGGGCTGGACGCCTACCACTACTGCCACCCTTAGCCAGGGGGGCAGGATGCCTACCACTACTACCACCCTCAGCCAGGGGGGCTGGATGCCTACCACAACTACCACCCTTAGCCAGGGGGGGCTGGATGCCTACCACTACTACCACCCTTAGCCAGGGGGGGCTGGATGCCTACCACTACTACCACCCTCACCCAGGGGGGGCTGGATGCCTACCACTACTACCACCCTTAGCCAAGGGGGCTGGATGCCCTACCACTACTACCACCCTTAGCCAGGGGGGCTGGATGCCTACCACTACTACCACCCTTAGCCAGGGGGGCAGGATGCCTACCACGACTACCACCCTCACCCAGGGGGGCTGGATGCCTACCACTACTACCACCCCCACTCATAGGATGGACAATGCATGACACAACCAGCACACCACAACCTAGGGAATGCAAGATAAAGACATCCCCCCACCACCATGACAAGCGTGTGTAGGCTGTGTCAAATGCCTACAACACCGAGACATGACTTTGAACATACAATGTGACACCCTAGCACATGTGCCACACATATATGTGTGTGGCACCCACAACTGCAAGCAGCCCATGACCATTGTGGCAATGGGGCCTAAACCCCCATCATCACAGTGACCAAAAGGTAAGTGTGGGGTCCATAGCTGAAGCACATTTTGACCATTGTGGCAATGGGGTCTAAACCCCCATCATCACAGTGACCAAAAGGCAAGTGTGGGGTCCATAGCTGAAGCACATTTTGACCATTGTGGCAATGGGGTCTAAACCCCCATCATCACAGTGACCAAAAGGCAAGTGTGGGGTCCATAGCTGAAGCACATTTTGACCATTGTGGCAATGGGGTCTAAACCCCCATCATCACAGTGACCAAAAGGGAAGTGTGGGGTCCATAGCTGAAGCACATTTTGACCATTGTGGCAATGGGGTCTAAACCCCCATCATCACAGTGACCAAAGGGAAGTGTGGGGTCCATAGCTGAAGCACATTTTGACCATTGTGGCAATGGGGTCTACACCCCATCATCACAGTGACCAAAAGGTAAGTGTTGACAAAGAAAGAGCTGCAACTGCCAAACTGCATGGATCATTCCTGGTCACAGAACCAAAAACTCATCTGTGGCAAAGTAGTGTATGTGTCCCATTGCAACATAAATTGGGTGAGCCAAATACTGCAGTGCAAATGAGACATTCCTTTGGCCATGTGCAGACAAACAACACCCATGGGGGCTGACACCGTCAACATTCATCAATGACACAATGACAGAAGTGACCATCAGAATGCAGAACCACATATTTGCACCAATGGGCACACAAATGCAGATATCCTGTGGAGACAGCAGATGTGAGGTGAACAGATACCATACCATGGCAGCAATGGGACACACAAACCATGATCACTGTGCTGACCGATGACCTAGGAGTCCCAGGGACAGCAGGGGAAACACACCAAACAACATACAGCCAATGGCACACCCAAGATATGCCAATGCAGTGGTGCAGATGCACAAACACAAACAGGCAGACCAACACTGTCATCATACACAGCAGGTGAGGGGGGGTGCCAGTGTCCCAGGCAACCACACAACACATGAGGAGAGCTGAATACCAATCATACAGATGTGCATACACTGCCACACTAAGGTAACTCATGGATCCAAATCCCCTATGTGGGCAAGCAGGCATTGTCAGATGAGAGGGAGCACAAAACACACATGTCACACAGGCACGTAGGAACAACAACTGACACAGCAAGACACAGACACACCACAGCACCACCCCCAGGGCCCCCACAATGTGGTGACCCTTGGCTGCATAAAAATCCCACTCTGATGACAAAGCTGAATGTGGTTCACACTGTGAACCACAGTCATGTGTCCTGAGCAACAAACTACCATCACACCGACACAAGCACAAATCAATCAGCATGGCCAGTAAGCCAAGGCCAACATGGAGGCAGGGGTCTAGCTGGGCAACAACTCCCATCTGCACACACTCAAGACCACACCCCTCGACCTCCAACAATGTGCAGCAGTGAAGTACACATGCACTGGTGACATTGCACATGCACCCATGACTATTCCAGGGTGGTGGGTGGGAACCAAGGTGCAGAAACACATCACACATGGCCACTCAACAAGACTCCTGAATGTCTGACACACTGCACACTACGCTGTACATGGACATGACGGCGATACCACACCAACCAATGGGATCCAGCCACAGTCACACACCAATGAAGAAGCCAAGGTCACCCACAAAGAACACACATAGACAACAACCAACATCGCAGCCCGGACCCTGAGGAGTGCCAGCAGTCACACACACAACGTGTCACAATAACTTAAAGATAACACGAACTGAAAATCACATGACAGGGGCAAACAACATGTGCCAAGGGGAAACCTGACTGTGACCCATCTGCGTCTGCACACAAACTCAGCCCTGACAGCAAACAAACCTATGGGTGACACCCTGATGACCAGTAATGTGCCATGCACCCACATCACAGAGAACACAGGGAGAAGACTTTGGGGGAACATAGCTCAAGTCAGCAAGCATCACAAACAGGTACAACACTAGGGATCACAGCATGCGCAGATAAATGGAAGTGAACACACAGACATGCACATACAACACACACCTTGGGCGCAGGCAATGTCACACGTGTACACACTGCCATGAGGGGACTCCACTCCTGTGTGAGGAAAGCTGTGCCATATGTTACCTCAGTAGGGCCCCATCATGTAGCTGAGCACTTGGTCACACAATCAACAATTAGCACCAAATGAGGGCTCCCGTCACATCAGCCTGGTCATGGATGTGCCAACGGAATCATCAGCACAGATCCAACACACTTGTATAGCAATGTTGCACTGAGTCCTTCCCCATTGATGCCCAAACCTGCATGTCCAGTGGAGATGGCAACAGGGTCAGGGAAGTAGACAAATCCAACAATGGCAGGCACAACAGATGTGCAGGGGTGGAAGCCACAGATATGAAATTGCTAATGTAAGTAGGAAATCCCATTGCCAAATACTGAACACATGACACCCTCAGATGCTGCTATGGATGACATGGATACACCACATGATAGGACACATTCCCCCTGGACCACATGGGTTCCTGCACAGTAACACTTCATAATCATGAGACCAGATATCACCATCACTGCAGCAAGGGCATGGTTAGCAGCACCAACAACATGTACATCTGAAGCATGAGCACTAGAGAAAAGAAAGTTGCTTTATTCAGCATATGTGTTGAATGAAAACGACGTCCAGAAAAAAAAGAGCAAAGGCCAATGGCCAGTCCATTGTCAAAGTTCAAACAGGGTGACACTGGCAGATGTCACCCTACGCATGCCTGCACAAAACCAGGGACAATCCACTAGGAGGGGCAACCGGGGGGCAGGCCAGGCACCGCAGGGACAGGATCAGGGCTCACCAGGGGGAGTCAGGGAAGGGGTGGTGGGTGCTGGAGAGCCACTGACAACTGCAGATGGAGTGGACAGGTCCGCCACTGCAGTGCCCAAGTCAGACAGGGCGGTAGTGGACTCCACTGCAGTGCCTACCTCCAGGGGAGGAGAATGGGGAACAGGCAAGGTGGGTTGGACAGAGGGGGAGGACACCCTCACCACATCAGTGGCACAGACAAGCGCAGCGGGGGTGTGGTGCTGGGAGAGCAAGTGGCAGGGGGAGAAGGCCTGATCCTCTTGGGGATGGTATATCTGTGGGTGGGGGAACCTGGGGCAGGGTGTGGTGGGGGCACCTGTGCAGTGGGGGCCTGAGGGATGGAGGACGGAGACCTTGTGCCTGAGCTGCAGGGCGGTGGCGGGGTCTTGCTCTTAGGACTCCGGGGGGACTTGCGGGTGGGGGCCTCAGTCCGTCTGCGCCTGGGGGAGGGTGTCCGGGGGCGAGGGGCACTCTGCTCCGTGTGGGTGGGCTTCCTCTTCCCCCGGGATGCTGGAGCAGCTTCATCGGTGGGGAAGAGGTCGAGGTCACAGAGGAAGAGCTGCTGTGACTTTGGGGTTGCAGGTGAGGCAAGGGAGGGTGCTTTGGAGGGAGAGGGAACTGAGGACTGCGCAGTGCATGTGGATGCGTGTGTGTGTTCCAGGGCCCCATCCCCTGTGAGTCTGGCTTCAGTCCCCTGAATGTGCGTGCGTGTGCGTTTTGTCATTGGCGTGTGTGTCAGTGTGCTGGATGTGTGTGTGCTGGTGTGTGCCTGTGCCGGTGTGTGTGTGCTTGGGATGGGTAAGGTGCTGGGGAGTGTGGATGGAGCAGAGGCAGGAGGGGTGAGGGACCGTTTGAGGAGGGACACTGCTGCCGTCAGGGAGGAGTCCATGGACCTATTGCCCCTCTGTAGGTCAGACATGCCCGATGAGATGCCCTCCATGAACGACACCAGCTGAGTCAACAGCGCGGTGTGCGCATGGAGGACACTCAGCATGGCTGTCTGGCCTACATGGAGCTGGCGAAGGAGGTACACAGACTCCTCACTCAGGGCAGCAGGGGACACAGGGGCAGGGGCTGCGGTGCCTGGCCCAAAGGAGACACGCTCCCGGACATGGGAGCCTCCACGGACCTGGTGAATGGGAGCCGATGGGAGGGCGGTGGTGGTGCTGGTGGTGGCGGGGACAGCAACACTAGCTGGGGTGTGGTGGCTGCTGACACCCGCCTCCACAAGGGAGTCATCCTCCGAGTTGCTCTGGTCCTCAGCTGAGGTGGATGCTGCTGAGGACTCCTCGGTGTGGCTCCCTCGCCCTCCGTGCCACTGGGTCCCTCCGACCACTCCTCGGCTGCTGACCCAGTCTGGCTCTCTGGCTCCTCCTGGTCCGTGGAGCTGTCCCCTTCCGTGGCCGTGGATGTATCTGCAAACAATGGGGAAACAGACAGACATCAGTCACCTGCACAAAACGCACACACCACTGTGAGCACAGCATATCACAGAGCAAGCCCTGGCATCATTAGTTGTACATTGCTAAAAGTGCCCTAACTGAACAGGAGAAGCCAATTGTCAGTCTGATGCCAAGCATGGCACTCACATCCCACATGGCCTTGCACCCATCTGTCTGGTGTCTGTTGGATTGCAACACCCCAGTGTGGACACATGCACCAAGTACACAGTAGTTGGACAGTGCAGAGGACACGGTGTGGCATGTGGACATGCACACATCACATCTCTTGCCACTGAGTCAGTACAGGTTTCCGGATGAAAGGGATGCCCAGAGTCAAATAGGAAATGCATGTGATGCATACCAGCGACAGACACCATGATGCACCCATGTCCTGATAGCCAGCGCCACTATGGTGTGCATGTAGCACATGTCACTCCCCTGCAGGCTCACCAATCAGTAGACACATGCCATGGCGGAGGCATGACTGCAAAGTCATACATCACTGTCTCAGTGATTTATGACTTTGCAGCCAGACAACAACACTCTGCACTGTGTCACAATAGTAGGTCATGGGGAATGCAAGTCCTGGAGCTGCACAAGTGCACATGTACATCCCCCCCCAACACATCCTCTTAACCCTCATCTGTCCAGGTCATACCTATTGGACATATGGGAGACCTGTGACACTACCCTCTGAACCTGAGCCCCTCACACTCTGCTGTGAATGGGGAACAGCTGCCTGAACTTCACATTCACATGCCCCAGTCTGCATGGGCAGCTGATCAGACACCTATGTGACACACAAGTATCGTCTCCTATGGTCACATCTCCAGTGGCATGCTGAGCCCCTACCAAGAAACTCCACAGCAGTCCTGGCGACTAATCCACAGCACACTGACACAGAGGCAGACACCTGAGGGGTCAAATCACTGCGCACAATGTGTCAGCTGATACACGGGAGTGGGAGTACAGAGTGTATTGTATGGCCTGGAGTAGGCATGACTGTCCAGCCCCACATGAATGAGGGATGAGCCCTGGACTGTAGGCAGCTGGCTAAGTATGTGTGACACACATCATATACATACTCCTGGGGCCCAAACATTGTTCCCACCCGCAGCATGGGTGTGTGCCAGATACCCCAGCCACATGTGGTGGATCAGCTCAGCAATTGGACCACAGATCAAAGTAACACGCTGAATACATGTCAGAATACAGGCATTGTGTAAGCAATGGACCCACCCATGATGCCCACCACAGAGTCAGGGAAACAGATGCTGTCTCCCACCTTGAGTCAAGCAAACTGCAAGGACACAGTCCTAAGTGACAGAATTCCCTGCATGTAAGGGCCACACCTGGGTATCAGATGAGGAGTGGGCAGTGCACAATAGAGGGACATGGCTCCTGGACAACATGACTGCTGTACTGTGGCAGTTTAACCAGGCCCGAGGAGGGCACATAGCATGTTAGACAGAGTTCACAGTGCAGTCTTTGACTCACCCCCTCCTTGCTGCTCTCTGGCCTTCAGCTGCCCATCCAGGTCTGGAAAGACCACCGCCAGGATCCTGAGCATGTGGGGGGTCAGGGTCCGTGTTCCGCCCCTCCTGCGAGGAGGCGACAGCTTCAGCTGGACCCGTGCAATCCTCCGGGTCCAGCCCGAAGGTCCTGCCACCTCTTTTGGCAGTTGCGGATCCGGCGCCTGTAGACCCCCACGGACCGGACAGCCCGGACGATGTCCTTCCAGATCTCCTGCTTCCGATGGGCAGATGCCTGTCAGGATGACAAAGTGATAAGGCCATTACTACACATGCAACATATCCGTGCATGACACAGTTGCATATACATGTCGCAATCACAGGGGCACATGGTGTACACAGGCAGTGCACGGCTGCCCATGGACAGTTTTCCAGAAGTCACTACATGGTATCATTGCATGGGGAGTAAAACCCTGTTCAGAAGCACTGTCACTGCACCATACCTGTCCAGTGCAAGTCACTACACACTATGGGGGGTGACAACTACTCAGTGAGCCTGCTAGCCAGTGGCGTGCAGACTCTCAGCCTTGCTAGTCAGACAAAATGCACATTCAGAAAGGCAGTGCACAGGACACTCACCTGCTCCCCTGGTGTCCCATACAGCTTGCTGTACTGTGGAAGTAGGCTGTCCAGCAGGGCCTGGTTCTCTTCAAGGCTGAAGGCTGGGGCTCTCTCCACAGTACGTGCCATTGCAGGGTCCAGAGGGGCAGAGACAGCAGCAGTGCAGTGGCAGATGTCGTCTTGGAGCATGTAGTGCAGGCAAGTGGGCTCTCAGGGGAACAGCCAGCAATATATATGTGCTGGAGAGGCAGATACTGTCCCTTGTGTCCAAAGTGATAGGTCCAAGTCGTTTGCATCTTCTGAATCTGGCCAATCCATGGAATAGCAGCACCAAAACACGCCCACAGCATCCTTCAAATCTTCAACTTCATGACATACATGATTTTGCAACATTGTTGTGGGTGACCAACTGATTTTCCAGCAACCGACTCGTTCGAAATTCGAAAACGCGTCCGTTGCCAGGCAAGCCCATTGTCAATGGGTGCGCACCGATCGGTCCATTGCGGTACAACGCGCACAGGGGTACAACGCGTACCCGCACACATTGAAAGCAATGGGCCGGCCGGAGGCACCGATCGGTCCATTGCAGTTCAACGCGCACAGGGGTACAACGCGTACCCGCACACATTGAAAGCAATGGGCCGGCCGGAGGCACCGATCGGTCCATTGCAGTTCAACGCGCACAGGGGTACAACGCGTACCCCCACACATTGAAGGCAATGGGCCGGCCGGAGGCACCGATCGGTCCATTGCAGTTCAACGCGCACAGGGGTACAACGCGTACCCCCACACATTGAAGGCAATGGGCCGGCCGGAGGCACCGATCGGTCCATTGCAGTTCAACGCGCACAGGGGTACAACGCGTACCCCCACACATTGAAAGCAATGGGCCGGCCGGAGGCACCGATCGGTCCATTGCAGTTCAACGCGCACAGGGGTACAACGCGTACCCCCACACATTGAAAGCAATGGGCCGGCCGGAGGCACCGATCGGTCCATTGCAGTACAACGCATCACTGTACATGTGACTGGCATATGTCAGCATGCCTGTCTCAGATGGACATATGCCAGCCACAGATAGCTCCCAGGGAGTGAGGGGCACACCTACATCACGACAGCCTGTCCAAACCTTATCATAAGGCATGTAAGGCTGCATTTCCTATTGTGTGTATGTTGGTGTACATGTTGTCCTGTGGGTGTCACCTGTGGGCAGCCACCCCCAGGCTGTGCACGTGTTCATGGGGACAGGATCCTGGGTGTTACGTGTACGTGACCACTGTGATGTGCAACTGTTCATATCTGTGCATGTGCCATGGTCACATTTCACAGTGGTGTTTGTGTATGTCATGTCACATACCCCGTGAGTCCCATGTGGGACGGTATGTTTGAGCCAGGGTGTCCCAGTGGCACAATAGTGATGGACCTCCACAGTCTTTGTGCATGTAGTGTTTACAATGTCTCTGATTTCATGTGCACAATGGGAGACAGTCTCCACATCCACGTTGTGTGTGCATGGACTCTGATGTTGTGCGTGTGTGTCACAGACGTCCATGTCTGTCCTGCCGTGGCAAGTGGGGCCACTACCTGTGGGGGTCATGTTTGTTTTGCTGTGGTGTACACATGATACTCCATGTGATGCCAGTGTCCATGTGGCATTACAGGGTCCCTGGGAATGTACCTGTCGTTGAGCTGTGGTGCCTGGGGCACATCTGTCCTCACATGTCACTGTGGGGGGTGATTGTGACACGGCAGCAGGAGATGGGAACTGTGACACGGCATCATGATATCCAATGGGCCAACCTGGGACAAATTGATGCCACCTGTAGGACCGTGTTGACAGATGTTGGCCATGTATGTACCATACATGTCCTTCCGGTACTGCACACTTCATGTAGTTGTGCCTCATAATGATGTATGTTGGGATCTTGAGTGTGTTCAATGCCGCATATGTGGGGTGACTGACAATCTTGCTTACTTCTCCTCTGCACTGCAGGGCTCCTGCTGTCCATCGGCCATTCCCAGACCTGGCAACGATTGTGGAACGGGACAGCATCCGACGGTACCGCTTCACCAGGCAGCTGATTGAGGATTTGGCAGTGCAGTTGTCCCCACATTTGCAGCCTGGCCGGCCGTATCCTACAGCGCTGACCCCCAAGGTGAAGGTGATGGCAGCCCTACACTTCTTTGCCACCGGTACCTTCCAACATACTGTGGCGACTGCTGGTGGGATGTCACAGACCATGTTCAGCCGTGTGCTCCACGATGTTTTGGCGGCAATGTTGCTCTTCCTGAACCGGTACATCTATTTCCCTAGACTGCGACGACTCACTGACGTGAAGAGTGACTTTTATGCCCTGGGGAGGATGCCGCATGTAATTGGCTCCATTGATGGGACACATGTGGCTTTGGTACCACCACAGGCCCAGGAGCAGGCCTACAGGAACCGCAAGCACTACCACTCGGTCAATGCACTGGTGGTGTGTCTTGCAGACATGACCATCACACACGTGTGTGCCCGTTTCCCTGGTTCAGCACACGATGCCTTTGTGATGAGGAGTAGTCGCATCCCCAGGATGATGGCACAGATGCAGAACCAGCGTGCCTGGCTTGTCGGTGTGTACTGACTTTGTGCCATTGTGTGTGATCTGATCTGTAGTATTCCGCCCACTTTTCCAAGTCAGCTAATGTGCACTTGTCTGGCCGTAGGTGACTCGGGATACCCCAACATGCCGTGGTTGCTGACACCCCTCAGGAACCCTGTGACACCTGCCCAGATGCGCTACAATGAGGCACATGGTCGGACCAGGAGAGTGATTGAGCGGACCTTTGGTCTCCTGAAGAGCCGCTTCCGCTGCCTGGACAAGACCGGAGGGTCCCTCCCATATGCCCCTGCGAAAGTGTGCAAGATTATCATCGTCTGCTGCATGCTCCACAACCTGGCAGTGCGGAAGGAGTTGCCTCTCATCCAGGATGACAATGACCAACATCCGCCACCTGTGGAGGATCCTGGCCTGGACCACGATGCCAGTGACGATGATGATGATGATGATGGTGATGTCCGCACACAGCTCATCACCAACTTCTTTAGCTGAATGTGAGTATCCTGAGGTGTCATGTCAATGATGTGAGTTGGCATGATGTGTGGGTGGTGCTCTGGTGCTGTTGGAGTGTGTCCATGGGCTACTTGACTGGATGTGTGTTGCGATGTGTGGTGACAGGTGGGCTGTACTCCCCAACAGTGTTGACATGCTAACTTGGTTCTGGGTGGGTATCTTGTAACATGTATTGTGCATGAGTTTTGCTGTTCTGTCCTGTACTCCATTGCTTTTGACTGTGTGTCATTTCTGTCCTTCACAGGGTACTTTCAGATTCGTTTGGTCAACTGTGTCCACCGACGACGTGATTGCACATCCAGGCTGGTAGCTGTTGTGTCCATACAGGTGATGTGCGCCACACCCATGGACTTCCTTCCGTCTACAGTTGTTGACTGTGTGCCCGCTACCAGGTGGGGTTACCTTGCATCTGTAGTGGTTACGGCATGTTGCAACTGTGTAATAAACCTGTGCTTCACTTTGTGATGTGCGTTGTCTGTGGTCACACATTTGACTGCCATTTGCTTACTGCACCTGTGGGCTACTTGACTACAACTGGGAATGGGTGTGGTGTCTGTGCATTGCACCGTCTTCCCTGGCAACATCAGTGTAGGCAATGAGTCAGATGGCCTAGGTGTGTATGTGTTGTGTAGCCCTGGTGGTGTGTCTCCCTCATGTGTGTCACGTTGCCTGTACTCACATGCCTGTGTTGTCCTTGCTGTTGCAGTTCGCATACACTGTGTAATTTTGCAGTTCATCATCCCCATAACAGCACCCACGTTGGAATCACGACAGAGGCAAGTATGGTGTATTAGTGTGTTTATTGTGATACATTTGTGTTAATAGTGCATAGGATGGGTTGTGCTGTACATGAATCTTGCAATCCCAAGTTCCTAGGTGAATTGAAAGTCCGGGTAGACAGGATCCCCAGTATCGGGGCCACAGTTGTCTGACACATTGGTCCAACTTGTACTCCCCATGCAATGTGTGGGAGTAGTGTTGCCGTCAACAGGGTGAACAGTCTGTGCACAAAGGCGAACATCCAGAACAGGTTCAGGCTTCCTGGGAGTTGCGCTTGGCCATCGGCCTTTCACTTTTCCCTCCTCGGACGACCCCTCTTCTTGGGGGGGGGCCCTCAAGTGCAGGCTGCTGCGGTGCAGGGGACTCTCCGCCAGAGTCCTCCTCCCTCCCTGTGGCAGTTGCAGTTTGTTCGGCACCAGATGTTGTTGGCACACAGGGAGGTGTGGACTGGTTGCTGTTCATCTGGCGGAGGCATTGTAAAATGTCCCTGTGCACCGCCGTCATCTCATGCAGTGCATCCCACTTGGACTCCACGCGGGACATGTGTGAGTCCACACGGGACATGTGTGACTCCACGTGGGACATGTGGGAGTCCAAGCGGGCATGATGGGCAGCCTGCTGCTGTTTAATGTCTCTGAGGAGCCCCACTACCTGGCTGAGCTCTCCGGTGCTGGACTGGTACGCATCAGCTATGCGTACCAGTTGTGGGTCGTCATGCACACCAGCAACGTCTGCAAGCAGCGACCTCTGTCTCCCACCCCTCCCACCACCCCTGCTGACATGTGCAGTGTGTGCAGTGGCACGCACAGATAACCCTGGTCCACCTTGGGGGTTGGTGGTGGTGGTGGTGTCCATGGCCCCAGGTTGGTCCAGGGTCACTGTGCTGGTGTTGCTCCTTATTCTGTCCATGTCGGCAGGGATGGTATTCGTGGTGACAGTCGTTGTAGGGGTGGGTGCAGGGGGTGCAGCTGGTGGTCCTGCTGGTGCTGCAGCTGGTGGTCCTGCTGGTGCTGCATGTTGACTTGCACCGGATGTGCCAGGTTGTTCTTCATCGTCCGAGGAGGACAGAGGCTGTACGACGCCAGTGAGCTCGGCATCCTCTTGAGCCTGGGACTGGGACTCCTCAGCGTCTGCTGCTGTGTCCCCATCATCACCTGTTTTTGGGAGACACAAACAATGTATGTCATGTTTCTGCAGGCATCAATGGTTGACACACATGACAGTTGTGACTGTGCCTCTGGGTGCGGGCCTGTACATTGCATTGTCCTAAGTCGTCACAGTCAGGGGTTGATATTGGTGTGGCACATTGTCCTGCATTATTTGGGCATTTCTATGTATTTTCTGGGGTGTGAACATGGTCTGCATTGCTTGTGTTTGGTTGACAGCCGGACCTCCTTCCCACCCACCCAGCCAGTCAGTTATCCCACCATGGAACGTGCTTGCGTTGCAGGGAGTGTAAGTTGTCTCTCAGGATGTCAGTCAGTGGTGTCCTGCTGTTTGTTGGTGCACAGTTGGCAGCAGGGCCTTGTGCTCCCCACAGCAGTAGCCAGTGTGAGCCATCTTGTGAGTCCTTCTCCACTCCCTGTGATGTGAGCATGGTTCAGGGTGGTGTTGATGGGACAGTTGTGGGGGTGAGCTATGTCTGTGACTACGACTCCCATCATGCCATTGCCTCCACCCCACTTGCCAGCATTCCCATACTTACTTGCTTTTGTGTGGAGTTCAGTGGGTGTGGGTGTGAGGGCAATGGCAAGATGGCTGACAGTGGTGTCCTGCTGTTGGTTGGTGTGCAGTACCCAGCATGCCCTTGTGCTCCCCACGACACAGCAACAGTGTCAGACATCTTTGATGGGCCTTTCCACTCTCTGTGGGATGTGCATGCGTGAGTGTGAGCTTGCTGGGCCATGTGGTGGGGGATGTAGGGCTGTGACTACGACTCCCATCATGGTATTGCCTCCTCCCCCTTCCCAGCATGCCCATGCTTCCTTCCTTTTGACTCTGCTTCCCTGTGGGTTGGGCTGGCTGTGCTGACAGGATGGCTGGGAGTGTTGTCCTGGCAGTTGTTTGGCTAAGAGTCCCAAGAGTGTCCCTGTGCTTCACACAACATAACCCAGGGTGGTGGTGCTTTGTGGGATCTTGTGTTAGGATGGAGGGCATTGCATTCTACCAGGTGGGTACTGTGGAGTTTGTGTTGGGGGGTGTGAGGGGAGGTGCTGGTGACTATAGTCAGTGCTGCAAGTCCCCCTTCCCACCCAGCCAGCCAGATATCCCACCATGGAACGTGCTTGCATTGCAGGGAGTGGAAGTTGTCTCTCAGGATGTCAGTCAGTGGTGTCCTGCTGTTTGTTGGTGCACAGTTGGCAGCAGGGCCTTGTGCTCCCCACAGCAGTAGCCAGTGTGAGCCATCTTGTGATTCCTTCTCCACTCCCTGTGATGTGAGCATGGTTCAGGGTGGTGTTGATGGGACAGTTTTGGGGCGGGCAATATGTGTGACTGCGACTCCCATGATGCTATTGGCTACACTGACTTGGCCAGCATACACAGAATTCCTTCCTTTGAGTGGTCTTCACTGTGTGTTGGTGTTGTTGTGGTGGCTACATGTGTGGATGTGTTTGTTAGTTCTATTTGTGCCACTGCCTAGCTGTAGTTGTGGTTGTGTTTGTACATGTGTTGGCACAGTTGGATGTGACTTTTTTGATGGCATGTGTTGTGTTTATCTGACTGACATACACATTTTGGGATGATTCTGTTCTAGTTGCTGTGTAATTGCTATGAGTGCTTGGTTTGACTCTCCCTTGACAGTGATGTGTGTGTTTTGTGGCAGTTTATTGTGTACATTTGTTGTGTACTCACCAGGCTCTGGGATGTCCTCTAGTCCATATACGCTCACTGGCGGAAGGATGGCCCGCACCTTCTCCTCCCAGGGCCTGAGGTATATTGGCTTGGCAGGAGGGCCACTGCCGGTGTGTTGGCTGTTGATGTAGTCTTTCTTCAGCATGTCCCGTACCCTCCTGCGCACGTCATACCACCTGTTCTGGATGTCCGTCTTTGTGCGCCGACATGGTGATTGGGCGTTCACCCTGTTGATGATCCTCTCCCACATCTTGGTTTTCTGCGACATGGGGGTCTGTTGGACCAGAGTGCCAAACAGCTGTGGCTCCACCCTGAGGATCTCGTCTACCATGACTTCCAATTCACTATCTAGGAACTTGGGATTCTTCTTGGGGGGCATGGTGATGGGTGGTGATGGTGGGTGATGTGTGTGTTGGTGTGCAGGTGAGGGTGTGTGAGTGTGTGTTTTGCTGGGTGTATGTGAGGTAGGTATTTGTTGGTGTGCTGATGGTGTGTGGCTTGTGTGAGGGATGAGCTGTGGGTGTGTGGTTGCTTTCTCTTGGGTGCTGGCAGTGGAATGGCATTTGCAAAGGCTCATGGTAGTGATTTGTGTCCTTTATATAGGTGGAGTTGTGGGTGTGTCCTTGTTCTCTGTCCCCACCCCCCCAGTATTTATTGGCTTGGTAATTGCATGTTTGGCCTTTTTTTGGGTGATTTTTCCTTTGTGCTGTTTGTGTATGTTGGAAACGTTCTTGTGACCGAGTCGGACCCTGCATTGGTCTCGTACGGTGTTTTCCGTTTCGTTCACGCTGTGTTTGTGCAGTTTTCTATGCTGCGTACGCGTCGGTCGCGGTGTATTGTGTTGCTTCGGCTCGGTTTTGTATGCGTGTCGGTCGTACGGCTTGTCCTCCGTCCGACTCGCTCGTGGTTTTCGCGCCTTGCATCGTACTTAGCGGTTTGGAGTTAGCGTGTACGTTTCGGTCGGATTTGTTCCGGGTGCGTGTCGGTCGGTTGGATTCGCGTGTTTTTCCGGCCGGATTGCTGTTTTCCGTGCGGCTCGGTCGGTCGACTTGGTTTCGTTACGTGTCGGTCGGATTTTTCGCGCCTTGCATCGTACTTGGCGTGTCGGGCGCCACGGGTACGTGTCGGTCGGTATTTTTTCCGGATCCGAGTCGGTCGGTGCTTTTCCGGCCCGAATCGGAATCGACCCCTAAACCTTTTATGCCAACTTCAAAAACGCAGCTTTGTTGGAATACACCTGACAATCAGATGTTGAGAAAACAGAAAAATAAAAATACTTGCTAACATCTAAACTCTTAATGTAACCTCAAGACATAGTGCACTTAAAACCTGCATGTTACAATCCAAGTATGATGAAAATACAGTGACAAAGATGTGCCAGTAATATTTTAAACCACAAGTTCCTTAAAAAAACGTGAAGATTGTGTAAGATCCCAAACCTGAAACCTCTTTAAACATCTAGTATCCCACATGTGTCATTGTCCAAAGTCTTGCAAAATTCGAAGAAGATCCAGTCACCGTGTCTTTAAAAGCATGAGGAAACTCAAACACAGTGTCACCCAAATGTTCCGGCAAGATTCTAAGGTGTGCCAGTCACCGTGTCTTCAGATGCAGGCAGCAACACCAAAAAACGATATGCCAATACACTATAAACGAGATCGGCATGTATGCTGTCACCGGACAGTACACAATCAGAGCTGAAGGTCTTCCCAACTCCTTAAAATGGCCGCCAAAAACGTGCCATGACGTGATGACGCTTCTCTGTGATTAGCGTCTTTGGATACTACTCGATCCCAGGAGCGCAGAGCGAGCAATTTAAATTGGAAAGAGGCTTTGCAAGATAGAATCTCTGCCTATCGTATGTCTCCCCACTCCACCACTGGTAGGTCTCCTTTTGAGCTGTTTAGAGGTAGGGCACCTAATTCAAAACTATGTCCTGGGTGGATGTCCTTCAATAAGGGTTTGAAAGACAATTGCATTGGTGGTTGGAGGGATAGAGAGCTTCAGAAACAAGTGGAAAGAAAACGCTTATTTTGATGAAAAAAATGTGTGCAATACAACAGTTTGAGAGTTGGCGAAATTGTAAAAATTAGAGCGCCTGTGGGATGCCAACCTTGAATAGTATTCTAAAATGAGAAGAATTGTGAAAATCTTCAGAAATGCTGTCAAAACTGAGGATGGTAGGATCTGGAATAAGAGTCGTGTAGTCTCTGTCAATTCTCATCCCAGTTTGGGTGAGATACCTACCAGTTCGTTGAACACGTGTAACAAGTCTTCTTCATCTAACCCGCACTCTTTGCCTGATAATATTAGAGTGAGGAGTGCGAGATTGTGCAGTTTACCATTTCATATGAAGGACTTTGTCATGTGAGCTGTTCTCTTTCATTATTGATTTCTGTATTCTGTTTTGTTGTTTGTCTTCTGTAAGGAGAGAAGATGTGTGACGTCTTCATGTATTCCATATAGAATGTTACGCCGAAATTCTAGGAAAGAATGTGAGGCTGTTTTAAGTTGATCAGCGATTCTGTGAAGGCTGTTGGTGGCTGAGGTGAAATAAACGGACCTTCTCAAGTTCATCTGCCTTAACGATTTATTTAACTAATGTGGAGAACACCACATTAACATTGGAAAATACTAAGATTTACTATTCCCAGTACAATTAACACAACAATAAATATTAATATTAACAAAAAAATAATAATATTCCCACTACAGTCAGTGCAACAGTAGGGAAAGTGTTGAATGCGGAGGGGTAAAATTTACTATTCCCACTCCAGTCAGTGCAACAGTAGGGAAAGTGTTGGATTGCGGAGGGGAAAAATGTAATATTCCCACTCCAGTCAGTGCAACAGTAGAGAAAGTGTTGGATTGCGGAGGGACAAAATTTACTGTTCCCACTCCAATCAGTGCAACAGTAGGGTAAGTGTTGGATTGCGGAGGGGTAACATTTACTATTCCCTATCCAGTCAGTGCAACAAATAAAATATCTTAAACAAAATGAAAATAATTTTAAAAAGGTATATAATTTTTATTGTTTGATTATTTAAACTTTTACAATAGATTAAACATACTAATTCATATTATAGCAGATACATTTAAAGTAAAAACATACTTTTAGGATTAAAACATACTTTTTATACAAATTGAAAATGTACACGTTTTAAAATTTTGCTAATCTGAGTAGTGCAAAACTTATTGTACAGATTAATTGTTAATCACGTCCTATGTGTTCTCCTTGATCAAATCATCTGGGGTAAGTTTCTTTTTAATCATTAATATAAATTTTACAAATGCAGAGTTCAAAACTATGGGGCCGATTCCGATCTCGGTCGGAGCGCACCCAATACTATTCGGTCGGGGAAAAAAGCCATGCGAAAGCCAGTTTCCCGACCGATCCGTACAGCACACCGAACGAGCAAGTACGATGCGCACAACAGCAAAGAATCCGGCCGAGCCGTACTCACCCAAACCAGGTCCTGTTCTCCGACCGAGGCGAATCCGGAAACGCCGAATCGAGTCGCACGGAAGGGAAAATGCAGCCCCGTCCGGCCGGACAAGTACGATGCGCTTTCCGTACGCGCCGAACCCGTCGCTACGCACGGCACGTCAAAGCATCCGGGAGAGGCGCACATAAGCTCCGAATCGCGCCACAACACGATCCACGGCTACGAGACGAACACAGCACAGACGAGGACGACGCGAAGCGGCGAGGACGAAGCGAAGCGAGCGAGGGACGAAGCCAAGCGGCGAGGACGACGCGAAGCAACGAGAAGGACGAACGACACGAACCAACCATGAATCCCTTCGTCCCGATCATACCAATATTCTACATCTACTACCGGAACAGGCACGGACGCGTACGGCGCAGAAGGTAAGTCAGACACCAACCACAAAACACATACAACACGTACACGACACATCACACACATACACTGGGAATCTGAATATACTTACACCAGCAGCACCATAGGGGCGGGATGCCCATCACCAATGCAACATATGCACACAGG
>CAWUFW010026568.1:0-32546 GCA_963921515.1 Calotriton arnoldi
AAGCAAAGACACACAATTGATGGACGGAATGCAGAACAAATCAAAACATTCACCCCCAGTCAAGAGATCTGGGTTAAATCCATCATTCTTTTGCTCACCATACCACCCCAGTTTAGACCTGGCCATATGCAAATCAGTCTTGACCCTGTGCCTCATGGGAACAGTCCAGCCCGAACTGCCAAACCAGGTCCTCCTTGGACCGGAAACAAGCATCCTAGGACCGGTTTCGGGGTTTCACCCCTCTTCAGCCAGGATAGCTTGATTCCAGTGGCACAGTGAGCCCAGGACCCACGTCTGGCCACTGGAATCAAGCTATCCTGGCTGAAGAGGGGTGAAACCCAGAAACCGGTCCTAGGATGCTTGTTTCCAGTCCAGGGAGGACCTGGCTTGGCTGTTTGGGCTGGACTGTTCCCATGAGGCACAGGGTCAAGACTGATTTGCATATGGCTGGGTTCAAACTGGAATGGCATGGTGAGCAAAAAATGATGGATTTAGGCCCAGATCTCTGTACTGGGGTGAATGTATGACATTGTTCTGCATTCTGTCCATCAACTGTTGTTTTTGCATTTGTCACCCCGAGTGGGACGGGTATGCCCAGATGTGGGTCCCGTGCTCTCCATGCCACTGGAATCAAGCTATCCTGGCTGAAGAGGGTGAAACCCGAAACCGGTCCTAGGATGCTTGTTTCCAGTCCAGGGAGGACCTGGCTGGGCAGTTCGGGCTGGACTGTTCCCATTAGGCACAGGGTCAAGACTGATTTGCATATGGCTGGGTTCAAACTGGAATGGCATGGTGAGCAAAAAAATGATGGATTTAGGCCCAGATCTCTGTACTGGAGTAAATGTATGATATTGTTCTGCATTCTGTCCATCAACTGCTGTTTTTGCATTTGTCACCCCGAGTGGGACGGGTATGGCCAGACGTGGGTCCCGTGCTCTCCATGCCACTGGAATCAAGCTATCCTGGCTGAAGAGGGTGAAACCCCGAAACCGGTCCTAGGATGCTTGTTTCCAGTCCAGGGAGGACCTGGCTTGGCAGTTCGGGCTGGACTGTTCCCATGAGGCACAGGGTCAAGACTGATTTGCATATGGCTGCGTTCAAACTGGAATGGCATGGTGAGCAAAAAATGATGGATTTAGGCCCAGATCTCTGTACTGGGGTGAATGTATGACATTGTTCTGCATTCTGTCCATCAACTGTTGTTTTTGCATTTGTCACCCCGAGTGGGACGGGTATGCCCAGACGTGGGTCCCGTGCTCTCCATGCCACTGGAATCAAGCTATCCTGGCTGAAGAGGGTGAAACCCCGAAACCGGTCCTAGGATGCTTGTTTCCAGTCCAGGGAGGACCTGGCTTGGCAGTTCGGGCTGGACTGTTCCCATGAGGCACAGGGTCAAGACTGATTTGCATATGGCTAAGTTCAAACTGGAATGGCATGTTGAGCAAAAAAATGATGGATTTAGGCCCAGATCTCTGTACTGGGGTGAATGTATGACATTGTTCTGCATTCTGTCCATCAACTGTTGTTTTTGCATTTGTCACCCCGAGTGGGAAGGGTATGCCCAGACGTGGGTCCCGTGCTCTCCATGCCACTGGAATCAAGCTATCCTGGCTGAAGAGGGGTGAAACCCCGAAACCGGTCCTAGGATGCTTGTTTCCAGTCCAGGGAGGACCTGGCTTGGCAGTTCGGGCTGGACTGTTCCCATGAGGCACAGGGTCAAGACTGATTTGCATATGGCTGGGTTCAAACTGGAATGGCATGGTGAGCAAAAAATGATGGATTTGGGCCCAGATCTCTGTACTGGGGTGAATGTATGACATTGTTCTGCATTCTGTCCATCAACTGTTGTTTTTGCATTTGTCACCCCGAGTGGGATGGGTATGCCCAGACGTGGGTCCCGTGCTCTCCATGCCACTGGAATCAAGCTATCCTGGCTGAAGAGGGGTGAAACCCGAAACCGGTCCTAGGATGCTTGTTTCCAGTCCAGGGAGGACCTGGCTTGGCAGTTCGGGCTGGACTGTTCCCATGAGGCACAGGGTCAAGACTGATTTACATATGGCTGGGTTCAAACTGGAATGGCATGGTGAGCAAAAAAATGATGGATTTAGGCCCAGATCTCTGTACTGGGGTGAATGTATGACATTGTTCTGCATTCTGTCCATCAACTGTTGATTTTGCGTTAGAATTTTTTCAGCTGAACTGAAACGCATTTCCGCTTGTGTGTACAAATGAGATTTGTATGCGATTGGTATTTTCTCACGCTCATTGAAGGTTAAGTATGTGAATCCGCATTGACCCGAAATTATTCGGATCACCAGGTTGCGTTGACTTACGCGTGTTTGTAAGTGATTTGTTGCTAACATGTTAGCTTGTAGTGAACGCAAGATTTCTGTGTGTTCTTGTGTACAGTTTCTGATCGAAAAATCAGGTTTGATTAATGCGTAGAGAGGTTTAACCCTTTCTGCGTAATTTAGAATGTATGTTCTTCCAAAATTTAGGAAACCCAGGATGGATTGTAAGTTTTTTTGCTTTTTTGGAGGTTGGAGCAGCGCACACTTTTCTAAAAAGTTAGCTGCCAAGCTCTTGCCTTCACTTGAAAGCTCATATCCTAGAAATAGGACATTGAGATGGGCAATTCTGGACTTTTTAAAGTTGAATTTGTAGCCCTCAGAGGCGAAGCCCAGTATAATGGTGCTCACCCTGTTCCAGTGTTTGTCCAGGTCATCGTCTGTCAGATAAATGTCATCGACATAGGACAATGCCTCATTGTCATAAATTTGTAGTAACTCCGTTACCCTCGCTGAGAATAAACCTGGGCTGTTCTTGAACCCTTGTGGGAGTCGACAAAATTGACGCTGGGTCCCCATTATGGAGAATGCTGTTAAGTACCTGCTTTCAGGTGCTATGTTTTGACAAAAGAAACCATTTGAGATGTCTAATGTTGTTTCATATTTTTTACCACAATGTTATTCATTAATGCTGTGCTATGTGCATTTTGCACTGCAAAAGTTTTAGAACAAGTGTTTAGGTGCCTGTAGTCCAAAACTAGACGATATGTATTGTCTGGTTTGGAGACAGGAAACAAACGATTGTTCATTGAGGAGGTGCATGTTTCAATCACCCCTTGATATTCAAGTTGATCTAAGATCTCCCAGACCTGTTTTTTAGCTTCTTGCTTTATTGGGTACTGCCGTTGTGCAGTTGGTTCATGTTTCAGATGTATTTTATGGTGAGGTGAGTCCTCATCCCATCCTACATGATTTTTATATAATGCTGGGGCCTGGGCCACTGCCCATTTCCTGGCATATATGTATTTTAGGTGTATTGGAATATGGTTGGAGAAGGCAGGCATAATAATGTCCTCGCCATGTGGGCACTCCCTGACCAATTGTGGTGGCCAGTCTTTTTCTGCTAGAAGTATGTCATAGCCCTTTGATAGTCTTTCCCAAAAAAGTGCTTTCACCTGTCTAGGTTTGTCTCCCTCCATTTGGAGAGTTATTTCATATAACTTTTGGGGAGTACTAACCCTGGTGTCTACAGTCTCTACTTTAATGTACTCATTCAAGTCCACTATCTCCAGAAGTTCCTTCAGGTTCTGGCGAGCTATTGTGACTTCTGCTGCACTGTCCAGCATTGTCTGAGCCCATTCTCCGTTCTTGAGTTGTGTTCTCAGTATTCTCGGCATGTCTAATCTTTAGACCTGCTACTTTCTTTTTGGAGAATTGAGGTTTTGATTTAGTTTTTGGAGCGTGTTTGTCGTCTTTATATTTCACGCGTTCTTCTCTATGTTCCGATCGTCCTCTTCTTTCCGAAGTCTGTGATGAGATCTGAAAGGGACGAGAGGAACGTGTATCAGTATCTTGATACCTGTCAGGCTTTCTCAAATTATCCCTATTCCTGAGGTTATACCTCCTTTCAGAGGGCTCCTTTTGAGGAGACCTACCTCGGGATTGAGAACGTTTCTCATTTGAATTTTGTTTATTAGTCTCCCACTTCTTTTTAGAAGATGTAGGAGTTTGTTTAATAGAGTCCTTCTCAGGACTTTCAGATAGCTTCGGCTTCACTGGTCTTCCACCCAAACTATCTCTGCCTAATTCTGCATAAGATTGTTCAATTATTCTGGGTAGCTCAGTTTGATGTTCTGTAACATCAAATTCCCTTAATTTTTGGCGGATCGCCACTGCTGCTGCCTCCCCTTCAATATTAGATAATATTATTGTTGAGACCTGGTCGAAATTTTTCAGTAATTTCATACCTAAATTCAGAGCAGGCTCTGCCCCGTATTCGTTTTGAATTTGTTTCAGGACATCAGGTATTACCGCAATTGACGGAATACCATGTGTTTTAGTATAGATGGCAGCAAAGACTGAGCCCCAAGTGGTGCAGTCTTCCAGTTGTGGTGTGATCCCCATTGGTAAACTGATTGTTAGGATTCTGTATTTCTCATACGGGCTAGTATTTGGAAATACTGCTTCGATTTGAGTAATTTTTTGAGCTATCCAGAATGGAATTTGCTCACGTTTTGTGGGCATTTTACCCATGACTGCGTATAGAGTCTGTGGTGTAATTTTTAGTGTATTCCCCTGTTGGGGAGTTGGATTTGGAATTGTTAATGGTTGTTGGACTGTAAAAGTCCGCATGACATATTGGACCAATTGTCTGTAAATTTTTATTAACTCTGTGATTTGAGTAAGTAGTTCCTCGTTTGACATTTCTTCAATGTCAGGATGAGGTGTGTAGCCGGCTAAAATCGGCCATGTTGCTCCTGGTCTACCTAGTGGACCGAGCCTGGTAATGTTTTTGTGATGTTTTGGGGCGCCTTTAAACCAGAGCTGATGCTCCAGGTATGTTAATGGAATTTCAATATCCTCGAAAGGAATGTATTCCTCTGGTGGATCATCTTCTTTGTAGAAGTGAAACATGTGTGTTACTGGATTGGATTCAGGAAATATAACCCATGAATAGAATACCTCTGTCTGAAAGGATTCATGTGCCTCTATCACGAAAACTGCTCTACCTCCTCTTGGTGGTAGGCCATGTTTTATGAGTTTTAGAGTGATGGCTCTTCTTAAGTTTGGATGGATGTCTATAACACCCTCCTCGGTTTAATTTAAACCTGTAGTGTTAAAAGCTGTTGCTTGGGCTGGATCAGCCGCAGCTCCACCGTTTCCGGTCTCAATGTCGGAGTCAGGCATTTTGTTGTTTGAAAAATGTAGAACAAGTTTCAAGGAAACAAAGATAAGGTGCACAATATTTTGGAACACTGTATCCTTCAACGTTGAGCAAACCAAACAGCTAATATATAGGGTGTTTCCCTATGTAGCCGTGGCAGATACTTAACCCTGCCCACTCCAGACGTCTTTTGGAGTATATGGGTAGGGGTCTCTGAGAGAAAAAGCACGGCTGAGTTACTCAGTATCTAACGTTGAATTACCGCCTTACCAAACCGTTGGGCGCCATGTAGTGTAGCTCCTATTTCCCTAATAGGCTCTGCGCATTGGAATAATATATCCTATAGGTTTGACATAGGACTAAGGTCAGTATGTCCCTATCGAGTATATTAAACTTAATTACTTGTGCCAGCTAGCTCAGAGGCCACTAGAAACTCCTTGACAAACAAGAAGGGAGTAGTTTCTGGCAGCCGCAAAACATGACCACTTTATTTCCCTTTAGAATCAGAACGTGTCCCAGAGTCGTGGAAACAATAGATAACTATTTCACTCAGCTCAATCGTGCATGCTTAGTTTTCCTCAAAGTTACACAGGAAGAATAGACGGGCGTTTCAATAAAAGGATTTATTGAACAGTCTTGTTTCTGGTGTAAGTAAAATGTGCTGTTACGATCACAAGACAGTATGCGAGATAAATAATGTACAGTGTGAGCAGTAGAAATAAATAATACTGCAATAGCATTATCTTTTAGTGCATATGCCTTTACATAAATAACACAGATTAAAAATGCGAGTACTCATACGATGCGTCTCTAAGCTAGTTCTACCCCAGTGTACCTAACCTAACCTAGGTGTAGGGAGAGGTATGAAGTAGGTGAAGTATTCCTTACTATGGTATACTCAGAGTATGTTACGCCTAGTATGTCTAGTATGCCATGAGTCTAGTATGCCAAGAGTCCCTCTAGGTTCTTGTCAGCTCAATACCTGAAGAATGAGAGAGGTAGGAATCTCTTTGCCAGACTCGAACTCCAACACCCCGCAAGGGAAGTCAGATCACTGGAAGCTGGACTCTCTGCGTGCAGGGATGACAGCGTCTTCTCAGTGCGTCAGGCCGGGAAACGGGCTCCTCTGAAGTCGAGGTCTCCTCTGATTTACAGGGGCTAGGGAAGGTATATTTATACCTGAGAAGTACCTAAGAATGTTAGTATTGACGTGAGTCGGACAGCGAAAGACGTCATGAATGAACCCCTAAGGAATAATGGTTCATGCATAATATATGAGTCCTTGAAGAAATCAATAGTCCTGGGCTAGGGAAACTCCTGCAGCCTAAGGGTCTGTTCTTCATGAACTCGCTGTGACGTTAGGGTGGACGGATATCGGAGACCATGCCTGTATTTGGAGTGCACGGTTTAATGCCTAAATAAGGGCTGGGAATTTATGCCTATATAAGGGCAGGGCGAATTGTGCCTATATAAGGACATGATACTGGAAAGCCCGTTATGGACACCCTAAGAGGAATACAACAGGACAAAGTCTGTCCGTAAATCTAATCAATTGCTCATCTCCTTCTCTGCTTCCGGAAAAAGTCAGGCCTTAATGCGGTCTAGTATTGATTGCTGGGTCTCCTCAACTATAATATTCTGTCATGAGAAGACTGGACGTCTACTAGCTGCAAAAGTGAAGGCTCACTCAACTCGGAAGATGGCAGCATCCTCAGCCCTGATTGCCGGAGTGTCTCTACCTGACATCTGCAAGGCGGCAACATGGGCTAACGGCCATACCTTCACAAAGCATTACTTCCTGGACACCTGGAGAAAGACGGATGTAACAGTCGGCCAGGCTGCCCTGCAAAGACTGTTGACATAAGGTATGAACCTACTAATATATTTTTTTCTGCGTTATAATATTTGATAGTTGTTCATCATTTTTGTGCTTTCATTTTAATGAATTAATGCTATGCGCCTTTTGATTTTCTGCACTTCCAATATCTTCTTTCAACCATCGTATTTAAGTTTGGGTTGCATGGTGGGATGGTTTGCCTAACCCTCCGCCATTGCCTTTTGAATACTGCTTACTATTCTGACTCAAGCATGTGAATCTATAAAAGATACAATACTGGAAAAAAAAAACAAGTTACTTACCTATAGACTGTGGTTCTCCAGTATTGATATCTTTTATAGATGCACATGCGACCTTCCCTCCTCCCCGTTTAGGCTCATCAATTGCATGCGTCTATTATTATATTTACACTTGTGCTAGAAATCTGCGGTATGGTGGCTCTGTAGGGGATGAGTGCTCCAGGGTCTCTGCTCTGATTGGCTGAAGTTTGGGTGTAATAAATCAATGTGAATTGGCTACTAACTACTAGTGTTTTTCAATGGAATCTAATGCTAAAGCTTTAACACTGCTTTCTTGCCGTCATGACGACGGGGAAGATTCAAGCATATGAATCTATAAAAGATATCAATACTGGAGAACCACAGTGTACAGGTAAGTCACTTGTTTATTTCTATTTATGGGTAAGAGCTGCTTTTTTTCTTGTTCTGTGTAGCTCCTTTTCTCAGATCACATATGACATCCATGGAGGGGAAAATGCTTCAGAAGATTGTTATTTCCCTGTGGATTGCTAATGGCAGAGAGGACTGTGCTAAGCGACTCTGTAGTTACCGGAAGTTTCTGACTGTTCTCAGTATTATGACACTTCACTTTTCTCTTGCTCCTCATGGGCTTTTCTTCTTTAGGTTGAGCAGGAAGTGGCATTTTCCAGCGATCTTACTGCTTTCAGGGAAATTCATTCAGAAGGTGGATCTGTAGCCAGGGATCTCTGACCTTTCTTTCAACCTACAGAGCAAGAACAACCTAATACCAGTGGGAATTGTTTTTAACCTACATTTACAAAGGTCCTTGTCATTTGAGACATACAGGTACCTTTGAAAGAGGGAATAGCAAATTCTTGGTATGGACTCTATCCTAAGATTCAGGGCGAGATTGCACCCTTTGAGAAACGAGAGCTTCCCCGATCTCTGGTCATAAATCCTTTCCTGGCCAACCTGGTGCATCAGCCTTCTAGTCTACCAGTAGACATTGGTATATAAGACCCAGTTAGATAAAAAAGTAGAGGAGTTTTGTGGCGAGCCTCTGCTGAGCTAAACCTGACAATGAGGTTTATCTACAGGCGGCCTGTGATTCGTGATCCTTGATTAAGGAGTTTCAGTCTCCTTGTTCAAGGGGAAAACTGCTTGTAGCTTTTCAGCACATATATGTCCAAGCAAAAGTTCACTTTGATGTGGTCTTTGATAACATTAGAACGTCAGAAATAAATTCTGGTAGAATGATAGATGCTCATCATTATCTACGTCTGAGAGGATGGGAAGCAAAAACAGCCTGAAAGAATTGTGTCCTGAGGATGTCTTTGGATGGTAATAAATGCTTTGGAGAAAAGACTGAAGAGTTTCTGCATAAGTCTTTAAAAAAAAACAAAAGAATGTTCAGCCCTCCGGGTCAAGCACAAATATATTGTAAAGAAATTTTTTAAACTTTAGACCTAGAAAGCAGGAGTTTTTAGTTTATATATCTTGCTTTCAGCCTATTATTCCTCCTGCCAGGTCGTCATATTCAAGAGGAACCACAGAAGGTGCCTTTTAGACCTGTCAGACTTAGGGTGGTCTTCCCCCAAACATTTAACCTGCTTTCCTCCAACTTTGCTAAATTTGTTTTTGTTGGCCTTAGGACTCTGTGCACTTCACCACTGCTAACCAGCGCAAAAATGCTTGTGGCTACTCCACTAAACATGGTTTTATTGACCTTTACCTTATTGACCCATTTAATTTACTTGTATGTCCCTTGTAGAATGTTATGCCATATACCCCGGGCCGGTAATTAAATGCTAATAATGGGCCTGCAGCACTTATTGTGCCACCCACCTAAGTACCATTCTAAAACTTTTCTCAGGCCTGCCATTGAAGCCTTAATGCAGTTTCACACTTCCATGTTGACTTGGCATTGAAAACCTATTGCCAAGCCTTAAACTCCCCTTTTATTACATGCAAGTCACCCCTAAGGTACGCCCTAGGTAGCCCATACGGCAGAGTGCTGTGTAATTAAAAGGCAGGACATGTGCTTTTAAAATTTGTGTCTTGGTCTCATACGATTACATTGGGAATTCCTTTTTATCGTTAATATGATCTGTCATGTTTGGTATCTCTAGAATTGTAATGATAAATCCTCTATAATGGCAAAGTCGAATTTATCATTACAGTTTTGAAAAGGCCACTTTTAGAAAGTTCACATACAAAGGGGTTGGGCATTTTAATCAGTTGGGTCGGGCCACTTATATATTATATTATATTTCAACAAAATACCCGGACATATAATCATTTCATCAGAACAACTTTTTTGAAAGATCAAGTAATTTAATTAACTTAACCTTATTTTTTGATTTTAAGTATTATGGTTTTTGAAACATTGAACACACATATAAAACATATCCTTTCAACAACATTTTAATGTAGGACACATTATTTTCAGCCCTTCTGAAAAAGTTACACAGACTTTTTGTAAATCACACGAAGAAAAAATTATTCTAGACTTAATAAAAAAAAAAAAAAAAGGGTTTGGATTTTGCATTTTATTTAAGCGATGAACAGATGATAGATTATTGCCCTACAAGATTTTGATTTTAAAGTGGAATATGTACCTGGTGTTAAAAATGTATCAGCAGATTGTCTTTCTCGCTTGGTAGGAGATAAAAATCAAGATTGTAACTCAATCAATCAATCAATCAATCAATCAATCAGTGTTTATAGAGCGCGACTACTCACTGTAAGGGTCTCAAGGCGCTGGGGAGGGGGGGCTGCAGGTTTCATTCCATCAAGGAGGTCTGTCGAAGAGCCAAGTTTTGAGGTTTCTCGTGAAGATGGGGAGTGATGTTGTCTGTCTGAGGTGGAGCGGTAGGGCGTTCCAGGCTCTGGCCACAAGAAAGGAGAAGGAGCGGCCTCCCGATCTGGTCTTTCTGGCACGGGGGACCACAGCGTAGGAGAGATGGGCTGATCGTAGTGTCCTTTGGGGTGTGTGGAAAGCGAGGCGGCTGTTCAGGTACGCTGGTCCGGCGTTGTGGAGGGCTTTGTGTGCATGGGTGAGGATCTTGAAGGTGATTCTAGCCTCGATGGGGAGCCAGTGGAGTGTGCGCAGGCGCTGGGAGATGTGGCAGTGTCTTGGCAGGTTGAGGACCAGTCTTGCGGTGGCATTCTGGATGTTTTGCAGCTTGTGGGTGAGGTTTTTGTTTATTCCGGCGTAGAGTGCGTTGCCGTAGTCAAGTCTGCTGGTGACGAGGGCGTGAGTGATGGTCTTTCTGTGCTCGAGGTGCATCCATTTGAAAGTCTTACGTAGGAGGCGGAGGGTGTGGAAGCAGGAGGATGTGACGGAGTTGATCTGGCGGTCCATTTTGAGCTCGGAGTCCAGGATGAATCCGAGGTTGCGTGCGTGGTCCGTGGGGGTGGGCGGACTTCCGAGGGCAGTGGGCCATTAGGTGTCGTCCCAGGGGTTGGGGTGTGGGCCCATGATGAGTACTTCTGTTTTGTCCGTGTTGAGTTGTAGGCAGTTGTTTTTCATCCATTTGGCGACTGCTTCCATGCCTTCTTGGAAGTTGTGTTTGGCTGCGTTGGGTTCATTGGATAGGGAGAGGATGAGTTGGGTGTCGTCTGTGTAGGAAACAATGTTGAGTCCATGGGTTCTGACGATGGGGGCGAGCGGAGCCATGTAGCCATTGAGGAGCGTGGGGCTGAGGGAGGACCCCTGGGGGACTCCGCAGGCGGTCGGTGTGGGGTCCGAGAGAAAAGGAGGGAGTCTGACCCGCTGCGTTCTGCCAGTGAGGAATGAGCGGATCCAGTCGAGGGCCTCTGATGAATTTGTAGAAGAAAGTGGATGTGTGTGAGATAACATTGGGGCAGTATCTGAGGATGAATGGAGAAGTGAGATAGCAAAAGATTTGGTGTTATCCGATGTGGTAAAGGCAGTGTAAACTAACAAGTTTGATGATGTTGAGAAAGTGTGGTCTCTATTGAAATTAAAATGAGTTGTCTATAGACAGAGGTTTGTTATTGAGAGGAACCAGGTGTATTCCTCCTTCCAGTTTGGGGGAGGGAACTTAAAACACAGTCTCACATTGGACATCTTGGGATAGTAAAAACCAACGACAATTTGAGAGCCAATTGTTGGTGGCCAGGGATGGATTTAAAAATTGAACAGGCTGTTAGAGAATGTTTTGAATGTGCATAAAGTGATAAGATTTTAAAGTCTCGCCATGTACCGCTGTTTTGCAGAATGCTACCAAATCATCTTTGGGAGGAGGTTTCTATTGACATTGTTGGTCTGTTACATGGTGAAGATAAAACTCCTTATATGTTGATAAATGTATATTCTAGCTGAGTGGTAGTCATGCATGTGTGAGTTATTTCATCTTCTACCATCATTAAATCTTTAGCTGACATATTTGAGAGGGAAGGTTTTCCTAAATGCATGTTATCTGACAATAAACTACAATGTTGTTATCTCTATCTCTAAGGAGATAAGTGATTATTTTGTTTCTTGTGGTATTCATCATGAGCGAAGTTCATGAGGCAATTGAAAGGTTCAACACAACTTCAAAAGGGAGCATTCAGTTGGCCAGGGCTAATTTTCTGGATTGGCAGTTGGATTTACAATGGATAATTACTGAATCGTGCACTGTGTTACTTGATATCATTTGTGTTAGTAAGTCGCTACTTGTTCTACTGTATAAATAATAGTTAACATATGTATGAGTGCCTTATAGCACTAGCACACGCACTTGTTGTACTGTTTTCAAAACCATATTATTGTGAAACATGTAAAATGGTTGTAAGAAAATGGGTCATTAGTTGTGTGGCCTGGCCAAGTAATGGGTCCACATTTGTCCTCCACTGGGAACCAAACACCCCATTGTAGCACTTGACTCTCTCAGGTAGCAAAGCAGAGCAGTCCAAAACGTAATCAAGGGAAGTGGTGTGGGCAAGTAATCACCATTCACTGGCACGCAATAATAGCACTCAATAAATGATTGTCCAGTTAGTGCTTTTTCTTTTGAAAAAGGAAACATACATTTATTACACACACACACTGCTCAATACTATGTAGTAGTTTACAAAAATACATAAGGATGATGGAAATATTTTTGATGACATTGAGCAATGACCTCTGACCCCCTATAGGGGTCCAAAGCAACAAACCCCATGTCAACATATCGTCATTTTAGGGGAAAATGCAATAATCAAAAATATTCATGTGTAAATACACTTATTAAAGTGAATAAAGCATATACCTTTTGATCAGTAATCACCCTAAATCTTTTTCTTTCAATAAAGCATTTATAACTGATCCTCACGTATCTGGTGTGACTTTTATATACTTTTAGCATTGAAAATGCAAAAATATAAATAGCCCCTAGAGGGTATTACACATTGATCACACACAAACCACATGTAATCATAAACCTTGCCCCCAGAGGGCATTACGCAACATGTACATTTTCTTAAATTCTCTTTAGTCCAGAGCAATTGCAGCCATAGACTTTGCCCCTAGAGAGTGATGTACTCCCAGCTGAAGAACACATGCTCCAGCCTGGGGAGTGACTGAATTCCAAAGAAAACCCTGGAGTAGTCACCTTTTTGCAGTCCCCCTAAACTTAGGGTGGGGTCCCAAACCCTTTTCGGGGTGAGGCTGCACCACTCCTGCAGCTACCCCGCACTTTGTAACCTTGTAGTGACTCCATCATCCTAGGGACACCACAGAGGGAGAAACAGTGAAAAACTGCGCAAGACCAGCAGGGCTTTATGGGGCCCTCCTCTGTGATCAGTGAATATTTTAGTAGTGGCTCTCCCACTGAGCCTGGGAGAGCCTCGTCTTTGATGTCCTTTGTTTCTTCACTGTGCAGCTTCGCACTATGTGGCTTTTTCTCCTTGTTAGGGTTCCAGGTCCCACTCGGGCATCCCCATACTCTGTTTATGTTTGGGGGCAGGCCATGGAGCCCACCCCTGCCTGCCCCGACTGGCTCCCCATGCAGGCAGCACTCCTTTGTGCTGCCACAGGAGCTGGAAAATGTCTTCTGCCTTGCCTGCTTCTGCGGGCAGGGCGCTGTGGCACGTGGCAGTCCCCCGCTTCTCTCAGACATGGAGAGTGGGGTGGACCAGCCACGTCGGGGGGAGGGTGGCGGTGCTCCCCCTAGTACTTTTTACTCTCTGGGTCCAGGGATGGAGTCCTGAGCTGCTTCTTGTTCTAGTCAGGTGCAGGGGAAGTGCGACGGCGCTTCACTGTGTTTTGCCAGCATTGGGGACCCAGAGATGGGGTCCTGGCCCCATCAATTATAAAACTGGCCTGGAGTAGGGGGTCCCCAGGCCCACAAGAACGATGGGGAGAGGGGTCCCACACCTGCCCACTCACAGTGAAGCTTTTGGGATTTCTTATTGCGGCGACCTCTGGCCCTGGCCTACCCCTGAGGGTTTGGAAATACTCCGGCAGCAGAGCTCTACCCACTCTGGGCCTCGCTGGGAGGATCAAATGTCAAATCCTTTGCAGGCTCATATATCAGGCCCATTGGCTGCTATTCTTGATCTTGGTCTCATTTTGCTCCTGGTGGTGGGCCCAAACCACCTGCAGCACTTTCTTTAGGTGTCCTGGCCTCAAAGGTGACAAACGTTGCAGGGAACTGATTTCACTGGCTCCCTGTGCCAGCCTTTCTCCTCATTTTCCTTTGGGCCTCTCTCCTTCCTGGAGCAGAAGACCAGCCTTTCCCCCAACTAGTCTTCAGGGGTGTAGGGGAACCAGCTTCCATGGTCTTGAGGAGAGCCCCACTGGTCCTGGGGTCAACTGAAGTCAGAGTCCTTAGTCCAGATGGACATCAGAGGGTTCTTCCATTTGGCCATGGCGGCTACCTCCAGTCCCAGAGTCAAGCAGAAAATTACAACCAAGAGAAAGCTTTCCTTCCTGCGCAAGACCTTTTGAATGGGGTAGGGGGGTTCCAGAAGATATGCACCTCTGGCCTATCCTGGAGTGCCACATCACCTCTCCGCCTCTGTCCCAACCTTCGAGCACAGCCTGCTGGGAAATTTCGAAATGGCGACATCCAGGAGTCACTTGCCAAATCTTCTCTGGGGAACTTGGCTCCAACCCTCGCTGACATCACTGCCAAGGTCTTCCCCAGCAAATCTTCAGTGGAAGCCCCCTACTGGGGTGTCTCCAGAGGTCTGGGCTCCTTCCTTTGTTTAGTGGGCCTGGACAGGTCCTGGCACAATGCGACAGCTGGTTGATTGATGCAAAGCATTCCGCCCCATCCCTTTCCTCCTCAATAGCTGTGGGAAGCCCTGTTAATTGCTCCTTTTGTGTGGGGAGACCTTTGTTCTTGCTGCTGGAAAGAAATGTAATTAACTTAGCACAGCAGGGTGACAAAAGGCATAGGCTCTGATCCTGAGCTGAGCCAGAGAAATATGTAATTCCTGGATGACCCATAAGCTGTACAGATATGTTTGTGGAACTTGCAGAATTGATTTTCACATACAGGTTATGTCGTAAATCGGTATGTCTCTGGTGTCTGTAGGCCCAGAGGAAGCAACGCCGCATTCTAAGGCAGCCCTCCCATAAGTGTATAATGGAGTGTCAAAGCAGACATGACAGTAAACCGCACTGACTTTCCTCATGAGTGGACACTACCATTATGAGGCCTATCCGAGGTCAATACCCAATCCTGCAGAGTCCCTGCTGCATCAGTCTACCTGTGCATAATTACCGGGCTGCACACAACAGGAGTCTCCCACGCACAGCCCTTACACATGTACACATGCGTGTGCACACGTGTTTATGTTTAACCAGCCAAGTGCCCCTTAACTTTTTCTGTGTCGCAGCAGCCTTATCTTGAAAGGTGGACACTGGCGGTAAACATGCACAGTACATTTACCATGAGTTTACCATGGGTGAGTCACAGGTAGTGAGGCTCACACACAGTAAAAAGGTCAAAAACCAGGTGATCAAAAAGCAAAAAGTCTGGGCGGATTTGATGGGCAAAACCCATTTGCTTTCAATGGTTAATGAATTTAGTCACTTTACACTGACCTGCAATGCAAAACACAAATGCCTAGTACGATTTAAAGAATTGTGTTATGGTACACAATTGCATTACTATATGCAATTCTACTACTTTATTTATATCCAATTCTATTACTGTATTCACTTATATTGCTGTGCATACATCCAGGGTCATCTTAAGGTTTTTTGTGCTCCCAAGCAAGTCATATTTGTGTCCCCCTTTAGGAACAGCATTACATGTATTACCTTTTTTCATTTAATTCAAGCCCTCACTTTTCCTTAAAAATGGTTTAAAAAGTGTAAATTCTTAAAGGTAAAGAATTTACACATTTTAAATCATTTTTAAGGAAACGTTAGCGCATTTAAAATGTATTATCCCGCTTGTCAGTTAAGAAGGGCCCAAGCAATAGTTGGTGTACTTGTAAGCAGGGTGGGTTTTAACTTTAAGGGATGGGAGGCAGTGAGGGTGGTGGGAGCTAGGGCGGAGAGGTGTTGATTATGTGTTTTTATATTGTTAAGATTTTAAGTACTCGCACGGTTAATAAACTACTTACTTACCCTCATGATGTCAAACAATATAAAATCACATGAAAAACTTTCAGAAACAGGGGCACACAAAAATAAAGCAAACACAAGGAGATGATGAACGGAGCGTTGAAACTTTTCAGACACTCACCACCAGTCACAGATCTGGGTTGAATCCATCATCATTCTTTAGTTCACTTCGCCACCTCAGTTCAGACCCAGCTATATGCAAATCAGTCTTGACCCTGTGCCTCATGGTAACAGTCCAGCCCGAACTGCCAAGCCAGATCTGCCCTGAACCGGAAACAAGCATCCTGGGACCGGTTTCAGGCTAACAGCCCTCATCAGCCAGGCTAGCTTGAATTCGCGTCAGACGTACAACGTAGTGTTTTTTTTTATTACGGAAGCGGACGCGAGGACCGAGGAGCAGGATGGAGAGCGGCCAGGCAGGGGAGGCGGCAGACAACAGATAAGTGCTTCTTTTTAAGTTTTAAAGACTTTGGGAAGGGGGTGGGAGCGTAGCGTATTTCCACTGAGGTTTTTTTAACCTCCGAGGAAATACGCGTAGAGGCCCTACGCCCGCTACGCCCAGGATTAAGTATAAACAGCCTGTGTCTTTTATTTTAGGAAAGACACAATAAGGGTGAACTGGTGAATTTTTAGTAGACTAGTGCATAATAATATGTACTCAGTGCTTAAAATTGTAGGAGTAATTGTTGAATGTTTGTAATCACTAAAAGATCTCACTCCCCAAGTGGCATTCTGGCTTCGAGAGGGAAAGCCAAAAGACTGGTCACTGAATTTTCTCCATTCCGTTGGGTGAGATCTTTTCATTTTCACCTAAATTCTCAGCCCGTCTACTCCCCCTTTCTAAGTGCAACACTCTGGCTAGACTGTGACTGATTAAGTGAAATGTAAGAGGGCAGAAGACAGGTAAAGAGTTGTAAGGTACTGGGGTTAAGGGACAGATACAGTAAAGATACATGAGGTTGAGAGAGGTGAGTTAGATGAAGGAGAGGAACTGTGAAGTGAAATTGTAATAGAGCAGGGATCTCAGAGAGGAGTGAGTTAGAGAAGGAGGAGTTAGAAAGAAGGGGTAGAGAAGTGAAAGTAGGCACAAAGAGTGATAGTGAGACATCTGAGGATGTGAGAGACAGGACACATGGAGGTGAAGATGAAAAGAGGTATACTGAAAGAGAGCTGAGGTAGACAGAGGTTAAACAAAGAGAGTGGGGTGAAGAGATGGGATAGAGAGGTGTCTAGAGATGTAGAAAGAGGGACAGAGAGCTAAAGAGGCAGGGGTGAGGTAGAAGGATTGAGGTGCCTGATATCTTGTGAAATGCTAGGTTTAAATGAATAATTTTTTTTATCTTACATAGAGCATACCTTACACCTGGCAAGAGTAACCGGTTTTGTGTGACTGCTGCTGCAAAGTGTCAGAGATGTGGGGAATTGGGAGCAGAATTGTTCCATATGATTTGGTACTGCCCAGCTTTAGCTGGATTCTGGGAAGCAGTTAATGATTGTGTAAATTGCGTAACTTTGCAGGCGACCCCGTGTACTCCCTTAGCCTGCCTGCTTGATGGATATCCTCGTCCTAAAAAGGAGAAAATCACTACTAGATTTACCGACTTGCTATTGATTCTGGCAAAACCTGATTTGACAGTGCATTGGAATTCTGTATGTGGGCCTCAATTGATTAGATGGAGAAAAGAACTAGTTACATTGGCAGGACTGGAGAGTTCTGTGTTGTTTCAGGAATTGAAGAGAGGGCAGGGAAAGCTTGAAAGTGCATGAGTATGGGAACACCTTGTAGATTGTTTGCTGACCCTAGTCTCAGACATAGATTCACTGAATAGCTACTAGCTCTCTGATATCTCAGGAGGATTTAGGGGATAGAAATAACTGTCCTTGCATAGGTTTTCGTGGGTGGGACTTTAAACTACTGTGATGAACTTGGTGGGACTTCGAACTACCGTGGCATCCTGTATTTGGCAGCTTGAAAATGGGCAGCTGTAGGTAGGGGTGTTACAGGCACATGCATCAATGTTTTTTGCGAGCGCAAACGGTGCGATTCACAAAAATCGGCCGTTTGCGCCCGCAAAAAGGGCTATTGCGATGCATCAAGGTGTAAGGCACCCGCAATTTAAGAAATCGAAATTTATTGCGATTTCTTAAATTGCGATTGCATTTAAGGAATCGCAATTTGCGATTCCTTAAATGCAATGCAATAACCACTTTTAAATAGCGATTTCGCTATTTGGGGCCATAAATTACCGAGCAATTGAACTGGTCGGTAATTTGCTAAAACTTTGAAAAATGCACTAAAGTGCATTTTTCAAAGTTTCATGTTGCACACACAAATGCCCTTGGGGCATGTGTGTGCGCAACATGGGTGCACATCACAATTCCAGGGTGCAACAGGGTGTCCTTTGACACCCTTGCACCCTTGAAATTGCATGCGCAATTTGCGAGTACCTATTGGTACTCGCAAATTGCGCATGTAATTTCCCATTCATTCCTATGGGCCTGTAGGCCCATAGGAATGAATGGGGAGCCATTCCTTAATTGCGACTCGCAATTAAGGAATGTTTAGGAATCGCTATTTTTATAGCGATTCCTACATGCATAGGCTTTTGCGTGTCCTTAATTGCGATTCCTTAATAATCGCAATTAAGGACTCGCAAAATAATACCTTGATGCATGTGCCCCTTAGTTATTATTGACTGCTGGTTGGAAACTGGCATGATCTAAAGGGTTGTTGTAATATGTTTAATACCATGATTGTATTTATTGTATGTACTAGCTTTTATACTATTTATGAATGTATATGTGTTCTTGTCAATTTAAATCTACATTATAAATCATTATTTATAACCAATTTGTTATATGTTTTGGCTGATCTATATTTGTTTATTTTTCTGTACATTTGCAGCATCTGTTTTATGTTCTATATTGAAAATAATCTAATTATTTTTAAAATAAATAGGTAAGGAGAGAGAAGAGAGAAGTAAAGGAATTTGCGACAAAGACAAAGGCAGAGACTGGCATAAAGAGGTGACATAGAGATTGTCAGAGAAAGGGGGAAATTCAGAAGTGACATACAGAAGAGAAATAGAGAAATGATAGAGGGGAGGATTTTGTGATTGGTGAAATAGAGCCAGAAGAGATACAAGTACACAGAGGGAGAGGGTGAAGTAGAGAAAGATAGGGTAGAGAGAGAGAGAGACGAGGTAGATAGAGGGAGGTAAGAGTAAGTTTGAGGGAGGTACCAAAATAGAGAAAGTAGAGCAAATGTTCAAAGGGGAGTTTCTAATTTGAGTGGCAACTGACTTAAAAGAGTCTATCGTCAAGGTGTTCTGAGAAAACCAAATTTCCTCTGACTTACAACATACCATTTGCCAATAAAAAATGAAATTTATGTGCTGAACATTGATAATACTGGTATCCAATCAATTTACTCTTTCAGGATATGCATCAATTGTTCTCTACCTTAACGTACAGATCCTTTAATAACTCTATTTCACCTTTTTCTATAATTTTCATTATAGGGGGTATTAATGCAGTTACTACAGACAAAGATAAGAATTCATGGTATGGTCATAGTAAATCACATTTCCAACATGGCTGGTGTGCTTTGGTGGCACTTATCCTGAGAGAAAAACTGAAGACATTAAACAGCATGTGATGGGGAGACATTGTTAGAACATTGAGGGGTAAGTGTGATTAATTACATCCTATTGAATAATGCTCATAGGAAGTATCCCATTACCTTGCAGGCTCATTCAAAATATTAGTAGTGATCAAGACCCACTTACTTAATTCAAGGATCTTTTTCAGCTGGAAACTGAATGAGCTCACTCTGCCAATATATTGCATTTCACTGGCTCCAGAGCTTTGAGGTGGCCATTTCTTGATCTGACTCTTCATATTCTCCTTGAGTGTCGAGCATGTTACCATGGAGACACTCGAAGCCTATTGAACTGTTTCCAAATCATCCTCTGATTTAATTAGAAATGAGACATAATCTGAAAGCCATTGTGCCCAGAAAAGTGTTTAAATAAATTCATCAAGCCTTTGAAGGATCCTAAACTGTTTCAATACCCCCTAAAAATAATCAACTTTACAAAAAGCCTGCAGGATCAGCAAAATTAGTATGCCACTTCTATAATTTCTTTCTCGTTTCCTGGACTCAGGCAGCATCGGGTGAAAGGCTTCGAGCGCTCAGACTCCTGCTCCTGTTTAATTTCCCAGAAGTAGCATTGGACAGCCAAAGAACAGATTGAACTGTTAAAGTTTAGTGCACTGCCTTGTAAAACTTGAAACCACATTTCTGTTGGTGCAAAAGCGTTCAAGGCTTCAAGATAGACTTGGTGAACCTTCTCCCTTTCAAAACCCAGAACTCTGTTATGGCGCCAAGACAGAATTGAGTGCTTATGACGGAACATACTAATTGAACTACAGATTGCTGTCAACAGTGCATTGTGTTTACAACACATCCATGCACGCAATCCTGTAAGAAGTGCCCAAGGTGTTATTGTGCATTTCAGAGACTGAGCAGTGCCTTGGATTGCTCTCCACATTGTATTCTGTTCTGTAATAGTCTATTACTGTGTAAGTGTGCATTCAGTTGGATATACTGTTTCTATCGAATGTCATGATGTCACATGGAAACTGTCAATGAAGGCTGTAGTCATGCAAGTTACTTGTCGCTAGTGCAGGTATTTGCCCAGTCTCAAGCAGAAGAAGTTGGGTGTTGAGAAAAAAGCCTGTGTAGCAGTAAACATAACCTATCCTGAGAAACCAGCCCCAGAACCAGAAAGACGCAGGTCTTTTCTTTGTTATTTTGTCCCAACCCCCCTTCCCTTCTGGGGCAAAACCTGACTCAAGGTTCTTGATCCTTCAGTAGATGGTGCGCTAGGTGGTCCAGCATCATCTCCGTGTGCAAGCGCTCCAGGTTAATGGTCTGACAAAAGGACTAAGACACACACTCTTTTTCCACTGCGATGATATGGACCTCCACAACGTCTTCGACACCCAGGACCTAACACGGGCCTTAGCTGCAGCCACAGAGGAAACTCCTAGTGTGTTAGAGTTGGCTAGAACCCTAGCAGACATGAAAAGTGACATACAGGCCTTATGTCAGGAAAACCAGTCCCTCAAACATGAGTTAGAGAGATACCGCCCATGTCACTCCCCCTGGTTGTCAGATTTAGGAGCCGTACCAATGGAGACACGTCCTGTCGTACAACCATCATGGTTCGGTGGGCCTGAGTTTAAGACTATATACCCGCCCATACCTGGGGATACACATGCCTTCAATGTCACTGTAACCACACCTTCGCCTGTCCCTTTGGCCCCCCCTTTTGCATTTTTTGGGGATAGTGTGAAATTTGATGCCTTCTGGAGTCAGTGCCAGTTACAATTTCTTTGTAAACTGAATGCCTTCCCCTCAGATACTACTAGAATAGCCTTCATCATATCTCATTTAGGGGTCAATGCTGCAACTTGGGCTCTACCACTCATTGAGAATAATGACCCGTTACTACTTCCTAGATTTAAAGAAGTGATGCATCGCTTATTCGCTAAACATACCTATGTTCAAGCTAGTGACAACGAGCTTTTAAATTTCCACCAGGGTAACAAATACCTCCTTTCTTGCATTACAAGGACTCCTTAGCACACATTGTAGATCCCCCCATCTGATTGCTCTGAATTCCTCGACATGGTGGTCATGCTTGACCGCAGACTCAATGAGTGTAAGGGCGAGCGACCGAACGGAGAACCCAGACTACTGATTGTACGCTCCGAGTGTAAAGAAACGAAGGCAAAAGCTCACAGTAAAACCCATGTCAGATAGGTGGGACTCAGGGCCCTTTGCCGAGTGAAGAAAAAGAACGTCACAAGAAACTGGGCCTGTGCCTATACTGCGGAAAAGCAGTGCACTTCGCCCTTGATTGTGGAGCTAAACCAAAGGGAGTCCGAAAGGTAGCAGTTACAAGTGACAAACTCAGCCTGGAAGACTAACAGCCTCAACTGGTATAGAGGTTAACTGGTCGAGTAAGGCACAGAATCAGACCTCTCAATATCTGACTAATACCCAAGAACACATTCCACGTCATCTGACCATCCTGGTTACTATTATCATTTCCCCTCAACAGAGAAAGGTCTTAACGATGCTCCTGAACTCAGGAGCCACAGGGAACTTTCTGGATCTATCCTTGTCAAGTACCTTGAGCATACCCAAGGTCAAGAAACATGCCCCAAAAAATGTAAGAGCAGTCAAATTGTTGTCTGGGCTAATCAAATACCAAACAAATCCATTGACCCTAGTTTATGAGAATGGACACACTGAGACACTGACATTCAATTTAATTGACACACCAACAATTAGAGGTATCCTAGGGGAACACCGGCTACATCTCTACAACCCCTTGATTGATTGGTCCTTGCAGTTGGAGGCACAAGGATCCCATTATTGCTGGTTTAAGTGTTATGTTGTAGCATAAGATATGATTCCAATTCTCTCTTGTGTAGTAGACGAACTAGAGAACAAGGCCCTGAGGAGATTACCACGGCATGTTTGATGAGGAAAAGGTCACCCATTTACCTCCCCACTGGGAGTATGATTGCCTTATCTAATTGGTCCCCCGAGCTGTGCTCCCATGTAGTCGCATATATGCCCTGTCAGACCCTGAAACAAAGCACCTGAAAAAATACCTGGATGAACTGCTAGCACTAGGATTCATCCGGCATTCATGCTCGACTGTCTCTTCCCCATTATTATTCAACCCAAAGAAGAACGGGGATCTGCAGGTGTGTATTAACTACAGGGCAGTGTATAAAGTGATGATGAAGAACCGCTACCCACCTCCTTCAATTTCCATCCTATTGGACCAAGGTCAAAAATCCACCATTTACACCAAGTTGGATCTGTGAGGGGCTTACAACCTCATCTGGGTTAAGGAGGGTGACGAGTGGAAAACGGCATTCCGAACTAAGTTCAGATTGTTCGAGTATACCGTCATGTCATTCAGCCTCTGCAATGCCCCGCAGCCTTTCAGTTCTCCATCAATGAAGTTCTGCACAATTTATTGGACGTTTGTGTCATCTTCTAAATCGATGATATCCTTATCTATCTCCAGACCATGACCGAAAATTATGGCTACGTTTGAGCCATCTTACAATGGCTTCGAGACTATGCCCTGTTTGCCAAACTCGGAAAATGCACATTTTACACGTGATCCGTGAAATTCCTAGGGTACATCTTAAATCCTGAGGGAATCACCATGGACAAAAAAGGTCCAAGCTATTCTGGACTGGCATGCACCCACTACAGTGAAGGAAATTCAGAGCTTCCTGGGGTTCGCACATTCCTACAGATGTTTATCACCCATTTCTTGGAGATAGTGAGCCCCATCACCCAGTTGTGGAAAAAGTTACCCTTTGTTTGGTCTCAGGAAGCTAATGCAGCCTTCTGTCTCTTAAAAGAGAAATTCACATCTTGCCCAATAGTACGACATCCAGATCCAACACAGCCATACTTTGTTGAGGCAGATGCTTCCCAAGTAGCAGTAGTGAGCATTCTTTCTCAACGTGACCCCAACACCGGACATATGCATCCAGTAGTGTACTTTTCCCAAAAATTACTACGAGCTGACCAGAATTACACAATTTCTGTGCGGGAAATGCTCAATATAAAATTACGCTTTCAGGAGTGGCGCCATTATTTGCTCGAGCCTGTGCACACCATCACAATCTACACCGACCACAAGAACTTTCAGTTCTTCAGAACACTAAAGGCCTTAACTTCTGGACAGATAAAGTGGTTACTATTTTTTAGTGGATTCAACTTTGCCATCACTTATCGTCCAGGCACACAATAAACCAAGGTAGACGTGCTTTCTTGGTGGGGTCACAACGGGCAGGAAATTACACCAACACTGACACAACCCATCATAGCACCTGAGCAGGTTGTAGGGACATGTGATGCGCAGACATTCCTGGATAAGGTACGACAGCATATGACCCATGTAACATCACTGAATGGTTAGCAGACAAGGAAGATCAGATGCATGATGGGATTCCTTATCATGGGAACACACTGTACCTGCCTGATCACAGTCATAGACAAGGAGCAATACATTGGTGTCATGACTCGCCCCTTGCAGGACACCCCGGAGGGCAAAATTACACAACGCATTATAAAAGGTAGTTCTGGTGGCCACAGTTGTCCAAGGATGTTCACAACTATGTCCAAGCCTACCCCATTTGTGCTCAAAACAAGGAGCCCCACACCACTCCAGCAGAGTTGTTATATCCATTACCTGTACCTTCCCATTCATGGCACATCATCAGCATGGATTTCATTACTGATTTACCGCCTTCTAATGGATTTACCACGATGTGGGTGATTGTGGATTTGTTTTCAAAGATGACACATTTAGTGCCCTCAAAAAACTTCCTGATGCCAAGACTCTTGCTTCCCTCTTCATTCAGCATGTCTTACACTTGCACTGTCTTCCCTCAGGTATCATTTTGGACAACCCTGGGCGGAGACCTCCGCTCCACCTGCGGAATGTGCGGAGATTTGCCTTCTCCACGTTCCGCGGAGAACGCGGAGAAGGCAAATCTCCGCAGCGTAGCGCAGTTGGCCCACCGCCTGCCTCCCCCCTATATTAACAAATTAATATACATTAAAAAAGTAAATGTAAACGACTTACCTGAACTGCGGCGTCCCCGGGCTGCCCTCCTCTTCATCGCCGTTTCTGCTAATTCTTGCAAAAACTGCGCATGCACGTGCGTCCGCGCAAGTGCATTTCTTGCGCAGTTTTCGCAAGAATTGGCAGAAACGGCAATGGAGAGGAGGAGGGCAGCTCGGGGATGCTGCAGTTCAGGTAAGTCATTTACATTTACTTTTTTAATGTATATTTATTTGTTAATAATATAGGGGGGGTGGAGGCAGGTGGCGTAGCGGGGTTACGCGGAGGGCCACCGAGTTTGTTCATACCTCCGTGGCCCTCTGCGTAGCCCCACTACGCCCACTACGCCCAGGGTTAATTTTGGACAAGGGTCCACAGTTTGTTTCCCGTTTTTGGCACAGTTTGTTCACTTCCTTGGAGACTGACTTTCGCCTCTCTTCTGCCTATCACCCACAAACCGTTGGGCAGACCGAGGAAGTGAACCAATCAATAGAACAGATATTGCAATTCCTCTTGTCATCTCATAACTCTGAGTGGGATTTGTTATTACCACTCCTGGATTTCGCCTACAACAATGTTTATCATTCAATTGCTGGTGTAACCCCTTTCTTTTCTGTGACAGAAAGAAACCCGCACATATTGCCCGACAACATAACGGGTGTTGAACCAGTTGCACCTTCTTTCCTTGTGTTCCTAGATCAGTTGACCCAACTCCAACACACAAATGAGGAGCAGTTACAGCAATCCAAGGAGGATAAGGAGAAACAGGCTAATAAACATCGAAAAAGGCAACACGAGTACAAAATTGGAGATCAGGTTTAGTATTCCACAAAGCATTTATGGCTCCAAGGACCACGCAAGTTGCAGCCTCACTATGTGGGACCATTGCATGTTGTCCAAATCATAAACCCAGTGGCTGTGAGACTACAATTAGCAGACAACCTCACAATACATCCAGTGTTTCATGTGTCTCTACTACAACCATACTGTCCTCAGACACGGCCCATGAAACCACCCCCTCCAATTAAAGCAAATGATCATAACGAGTTTGTGGTGCAATGTACTTTGGACGATAAAAGGGTTGGTGGTTGTTTGTTTTGCTTCATAGATTAGATGGGGTTTGGCCGGAACAATCAGTCTTGGGAGCCAGCGACTAATGTACATGCCCCTTGTTTGATACACCTGTTTTATGCCCAGCATCCGGAGAAGCAGCCTTCATGCTGCTCAGCCCATTCTCCAACTGACTCTCTCAGACCTCCACATTCCAAAGCATCACCACACCAACATTCCACAACCCTAGTCATACTGGCTCAGCAGCAGGTATAACAGAAGCCCCACTCTGTGGGTCGTCCTTTGCAGGGGTAACTCTTTATGGATCTTTCCATTTGTGTTGTGTGGGTTTTGGGATACACTGCGTGGGCTCACTTTGCTGTACCCAAGAACTTAGGTGCAATGTCACCATACAGTATTAATGACACCCTGTATATATTTATACGTGATCCCCTAGGACTAGCTCGTCCCTTCAAACAAGCATATGGTGCACATGGTATTCCCCAGGCCCGGCTCCCCATAAAGCACCAATTATGTTCTTAAAATGTTTTGACTGTATGTATGTTATCCCCAGGGCTAGCTCCTCGTGAAGCACCAGCTATGTTATGTGGAAAGTTTGACTGTACGTGCATTGCTCCTCAGGGGCAGCTCCTCGCATTGCTGAAAACCAGCTGTGTTTACACATGCATCTCATCGTGAGCTGAACTGTTGCTTCCTCAGCCACTTTTGCCGCATGCCTTGACACACCCTTCAGCTGCTTAATCTGTACGTGTCTTCAGCGTATGAAAATAGCACCCGAAGCCCAAGCCAGTGCTTGGCTTCGGACGTGTTTGAGGTAACTCCTCAGCCTTCAACTCCCTGGAGACTGTTCTGGCCCAGCCGATGAACCCATCTCTTTGGTTTTCTGTACAACGATCCCCAGCAAGGTGGTTTCTCGTTTTCATGGCCTCAAGCAGCATCGGGTGAAAGGCTTCGAGCGCTCAGACTCCTGCTCCCATTAATTTGCCCAGAAGTGGCATCGGACAGTCAAAGAACAGATCAGGACTATTAAAGGTTAGTGTACTGCCTTGTAAAATATGAAACCACATTTCTGTTGGTGCAAAAATGTTCAAGGCTTCAAGATAGACTTGGTGAACCTTCTTCCTTTCAAAACCCAGAACTCTGTCACAGCGCCAAGACGGAATTGAGTGCCTTTGACAGAAAAATCTAATGGAACTACAGATTGTTGTACCCATCCACACACGCAATCCTGTAAGAAGTGCTCAAGGTGTCATTGTGCATTTCAGAGACTAAGGGGTCGATTCCGATTCGGGCCGGAAAAAGCACCGACCGACACGTACCAGTGGCGCCCGACACGCCAAGTACGATGCAAGCCGCGATAAATCCGACCGACACATCAGGAAACCAAGCCGACCGACCGAGCCGCTCGGAAAATAGCAATCCGGCCGGAAAAACACGCGAATCCAACCGACCGACACGCACCCGGAACAAATCCGACCGAATCGTACCCGCCAACTCCAACCCGCAAAGTACGATGCAAGGCGCGAAAAACACGACCGAGTCGGACGGAGGACAAGCCGTACGACCGACACGCATACAAAACCGAGCCGAAGCAACACAATACACCGCGACCGACGCGTACGCAGCATACAAAACTGCACAAACACAGCGTGAACGAAACGGAAAACACCGTACGAGACCAATGCAGGGTCCGACTCGGTCACAAGAACGTTTCCAACATATACAAACAGCACAAAGGAAAAATCAACCAAAAAAAGGCCAAACAAGCAATTACCAAGCCAATAAATACTGGGGGGGTGGGGACAGAGAACAAAGACACACCCACAACTCCACCTATATAAAGGACACAAATCACTACCATGAGCCTTTGCAAATGCCATTTCACTGCCAGCACCCAAGAGAAAGCAACCACACACCCACAGCTCATCCCTCACACAAGCCACACACCATCAGCACACCAACAAATACCTACCTCACATACACCCAGCACAACACACACCCACACACCCTCACCTGCACACCAACACACACATCACCCACCATCACCACCCATCACCATGCCCCCCAAGAAGAATCACAAGTTCCTAGATTGTGAATTGGAAGTCCTGGTAGACGAGATCCTCAGGGTAGAGCCACAGCTGTTTGGCACATTGGTCCAACAGACCCCCATGTCACAGAAAACCAAGATGTGGGAGAGGATCATCAACAGGGTGAACGCCCAATCACCATGTCGGCGCACAAAGACCGACATCCAGAACAGGTGGTATGACGTGCGCAGGAGGGTACGGAAACTGCTGAAGCAAGACTACATCAACAGCCAACACACCGGCAGTGGCCCTCCTGCCAAGCCAATATACCTCAGGCCCTGGGAGGAGAAGGTGCGGGCCATCCTACCGCCAGTGAGCATATATGGACTAGAGGACATCCCAGAGCCTGGTGAGTACACAACAAATGTACACAATATACTGCCACAAAACACACACATCACTGTCAAGGGGAGAGTCAAACCATGCACTCATAGCAATTACACAGCAACTAGAACAGAATCATCCCAAAATGTGTATGTCAGTCAGATAAACACAACACATGCCATCCAAAAAGTCACATCCAACTGTGCCAACACATGTACAAACACAACCACAACTACAGCTAGGCAGTGGCACAAATAGAACTAACACACACATCCACACATGTAGCCACCACAACAACACCAACACACAGTGAAGACCACTCAAAGGAAGGAATTCTGTGTATGCTGGCCAAGTCAGTGTAGCCAATAGCATCATGGGAGTCGCAGTCACACATATTGCCCCCCCCACAACTGTCCCATCAACACCACCATGAACCATGCGCACATCACAGGGAGTGGAGAAGGACTCACAAGATGGCTGACACTGGCTACTGCTGTGAGGAGCACAAGGCCCTGCTGCCAACTGTGCACCAACAAACAGCAGGACACCACTGACTGACATCCTGAGAGACAACTTACACTCCCTGCAATGCAAGCACAGTCCATGGTGGGATATCTGGCTGGCTGGGTGGGAAGGGGGACTTGCAGCACTGACCATAGTCACCAGCACCTCCCCTCACACCCCCCCAACACAAACTCCACAGTACCCACCTGGTAGAATGCAATGCCCTCCATCCTAACACAAGATCCCACAAAGCACCACCACCCTGGGTTATGTTGTGTGAAGCACAGGGACACTCTTGGGACTCTTAGCCAAACAACTGCCAGGACAACACTCCCAGCCATCCTGTCAGCACAGCCAGCCCACCCCACAGGGAAGCAGAGTCAAAAGGAAGGAAGCATGGGCATGCTGGGAAGGGGGTGGAGGCAATAGCATGATGGGAGTCGTAGTCACAGACATTGCTCAGCCTCACAACTGGCCCATCAACACCACCCTGAACCATGCTCACATCACAGGGAGTGGAGAAGGACTCACAAGATGGCTGACACTGGCTACTGCTGTGGGGAGCACAAGGCCCTGCTGGCAACTGTGCACCAACAAACAGCAGGACACCACTGAATGACATCCTGAGAGACAACTTACACTCCCTGCAATGCAAGCACGTTCCATGGTGGGATATCTGGCTGGCTGGGTGGGAAGGGGGACTTGCAGCACTGACTATAGTCACCAGCACCTCCCCTCATACCCCCCCCAACACAAACTCCACAGTACCCACCTGGTAGAATGCAATGCCCTCCATCCTAACACAAGATCCCACAAAGCACCACCACCCTGGGTTATGTTGTGTGAAGCACAGGGACACTCTTGGGACTCTTAGCCAAACAACTGCCAGGACAACACTCCCAGCCATCCTGTCAGCACAGCCAGCCCACCCCACAGGGAAGCAGAGTCAAAAGGAAGGAAGCATGGGCATGCTGGGAAGGGGGTGGAGGCAATAGCATGATGGGAGTCGTAGTCACAGACATTGCTCAGCCTCACAACTGGCCCATCAACACCACCCTGAACCATGCTCACATCACAGGGAGTGGAGAAGGACTCACAAGATGGCTGACACTGGCTACTGCTGTGGGGAGCACAAGGCCCTGCTGGCAACTGTGCACCAACAAACAGCAGGACACCACTGAATGACATCCTGAGAGACAACTTACACTCCCTGCAATGCAAGCACGTTCCATGGTGGGATATCTGGCTGGCTGGGTGGGAAGGGGACTTGCAGCACTGACCATAGTCACCAGCACCTTAGAAGAGATAGTATCCCCAAAATTCTCCTACAAAATCTTTCGACCTGACGCTTTTAGAATTTATAAAGCCTATGATTTCAGCCCCAGTGTTACAGTGGGTACACACTGTGTCGCAGGATTGGAGTAGGGGACAACACTACCTCAAATCTTTTCGGTTGAGGAGATTTAAAATCGAATTAACTGCCTTTAAGAATTTACTCCGACCATGTCAAAATGGATACCCAAGATCCATTATCTGAAAAATTGTAAACCCAATATGGAAAAGTGTTGTGCGTAGTAAAATTTCAGAACCAGAATTAATAGCATTAATGACTTTTTTAGGACCACAACACATTAAAAAGGATTTCCCTTTAAAATTGCATAAAGGTTCAGTGCCATTCATAAAATCAACAAAACCCCTAACTAGTATTCGCAGTGCATTGGGTATGTAATCTTACTGTAAAGCGAATGGCCATCCGCATATAAAAGAGCGGGCAGTTTGTTACCATTAATCATTGGGACATCTGTGAAGTCAGTCTAGACAGCACATTGTGTAACTCATTAATATAAAATGAACAAGAGGGGGCTGCATATACCCTTGTCTTACGCCTCTTCCGACCACTATGGAACTCTCTGAGACTGCCCCATCCGTATTTATTCTCACCCTTGCCTTTAGATCCCTGTGTAAATATGCTAAAAGGCACTATAGCCTCATCCAACCCGTAGTTTAAAAGGCATTTCCAAAGCCGTGGATTCATTAACAAAATCAAAGGTCAGAAAGTAAGGTCCATAAATGCTAGGTAGATGGGGTCATTTGTTAAGTGGTATTTACCTATGATCAAATTAAGGTTAAGACACTGTTCCACCGTTCCAAGATTATTTCTAAACCTATTGACATCTATTTAAAATGTTTTCCTCCTCGGCCCAGATTCTGATTTTGTTAAATAGTATCCTCCCCAGTAATATCTTAAGGGTATTATCAATTAAAGAAATTAATCTGTAACAACCCAAGGATCTGTCTCCTTTTTTTAAAAAATTGGAACGATAACAGATGTGGACCATGTATTAGGGATTTCAGTTATTGTTAAATTTATTAAAAACATTGAGTAAAAGAGGGCCCAGAACTCTGGCCTAGATTTTATAAGATCAACAGGGAGCTCCTATCTGGGCCAGGGCCTTGTTACCTAAACTTGATCAATAGCATCCTCAACCTCCGATAATGATATTTGAATTCGGTGACAATGAAATTATCATCAGTATCTTTACACTGGGGCGTAGCAGGTATATATTGGAAAAATGAGCTACCTGCTTCACTCATTATATTACAGCTTAACGGAGTGAGTAATGCCCAGTGATCTCAGTGACATGGCCGCTGTCCAAACCATTTGAGTTATTAAATCTTGCAGCACAAGCCAAGTTGTTCCATTGTTCTTTTAGGATCTCGTCTTTTCCTCTGCTTAGTCACTCTTTGTGTCAAATAATGATCTACGAGGCTTAAGTCCCGTGTGCAGCTGAGAGAGCAGCTCTAAGCTCTGTCTTGCCCGAGAGCAAATGCTATTAAACCACCTAGGTTAGAGTTGGATGCAAATCCGCTGGTCCAGAAATCAATTTTTTAACACCTGCACATAATTGAACAAATGTGAAACTACTTCTAAGTTAGAATCAACAGGTGAAAGACAAGTCTCACAAAGTGATCGATGAGTTGTTAACATTTTGCAGTGCACACTATCATTATTAATACCTTTCCATTTGACCCTTAAATTATCTGTTGAGGATACTATGTTACCGGGCCCTCCTATCTCTTTCTAGGATCAGTCCTGGGAGCAACTCCCAAATAAACTGAAATTGGGATTATGATCCTAAAAGTAGACATTTAACTCGCTGTAACTAAGTGTGCCTCAGTGTAGCCGTTATAAAAATGTAATCTATTGTTGAGGCGAGCTACACCTCTATAAGTGGGTACGGGGCTATCCACATTATTTGTATTATATATCCATAACACTTGACAAGCTACTATTTAATAAATGGTCCAATAACCTAAGCCCCTTGCATGGATTGACCAGAAAGTGACAGGGGATTTGGAATGTTTCCTGCAATCTTTGCATTAAAATTCACTACCCAGACAAATCCCAGCAAGTCTTTGGATTTCCTGTAAGATTAGGTATATCCGAAATAAAGTTAAAAAGGTTAACAAAATTTGGATTCCGGTGAAGTTAAAAAATCATTATTATACAAATTAATAAAACAAATCGAAACCCTTAGTGTGTATATCAATGCTTGGATGTTAGCATTTAGTGGGATTATTTACACTGCCACCCGACGCAATGCTCACCCAAATAGATAAACCACCCGAGGTCTACCTTGTTTAGGGGGTGGGATAATATTAAAACATTCATACCTTCAAGATATAACTCTATTATTGCCCAAGCCCTTGAAACATTAAAATATCGTATTTATTTACCGTCTTGGCCCAAATCATCACATTAATTTAGAAGCCAGGCCGGCGACATTCCAGCTTAACACATGTAACATTGGGTCATAAGCCTCAGAACCATCATTTTCTGAGGTGCCACAGGCTCAAAGCCATCATTTTCTGGAATAGCCAACATAGATGTCACAAGGCAACATCAATGAGTTTTGGTATGATTGACGGTCAATCTAAGCTATCAAGACTGTAGAGGGCGGAGAACCTATTTGATGAGAGATATGAAGGGGTGATTAAAAGTTGCTGCTCAGATTTTGGTCTATAAAAAAGCCAAGAGGCAATGTCTGACAGCATGTAACTGAACGAAGC